>CAUYON010175458.1:0-40169 GCA_963573935.1 Arctocebus calabarensis
AGAAGAAATTCAAACAAGTTAGCAGGAAAATCCCAAATAACCCATTTGAAAATGGACAAATTATTTCAATAGACATTTCTCAAAAAAGTATCCAATGTATTCAGCCCTACTATGAAGCTAATTTATAGCTTTCGTATGAAGGGTATAACCCAACTATAGCACAGAAATATGAGGAAAGGGACAAGGGAGGGGAGGGGTGAGGTGTGGGTGGAGGGAGGGTAATTGGTGGGGCCACACCTACGGTACATCTTGGAAGGGTACAGGCGAACCTTACTAAATGCAGAATACAAATGTCTTCATATAACAACTGAGAAAATGCCAGGAAGGCTATGTTAATCAGTTTGATGAAAATAGTTCAGATTGTATATGAAACCAGCACAATTTACCCCTTGATTGCACTATTGTACACAGCTATGATTTAATAATAAAGACAATTAAAAAAAAGTAAAAAAAAAAAAAAAGAAGACATACAAGGGGCCAAGAGGTATATAAAAAAATGTTCAACATCACTACTAATTAGGTAAATGGAAATCAAAACCATAATGAGATATCTCACTCCAGTTACAATGACTTATGAAAAAGACAAAAATTAGTAAATGCTGGCAAGGATGCCGAGAAGAAGGAACTCTTATAATACTGTTGGTTGGAATGTAAATTAGTACAGCCATTATGAGCAACAGCATGGAGATTTACCCAAAAGCTAAAAATAAAACTACCACACTATCCAGCAATTCTCCCACTACACATACAGCCAAAAGAAAGGAAATGAGTATGTCAAAGAAATGTCTGCACTCTCACGATTATTCACAATGACTAAGATACTGAATCATCTGAAGTGTCCATCGACAGATGAATGACAAAGAAAATGTATATATTCACACAATGGAATACTATTCAGTCATAAAAGAAAGAAATCCTTTGAACAGAAACTTTTCAAATGAGGATTGCCTAATGGCGGCCAACAAACATGAAAAAATGCTCAACATCTGTAATCCTCAGGTAAAGGCAAGTCAAAATCACCTAACCCCAGCGAGAATGGCTTTTATAAAAAAGTCCCAAAACAAGTACTGGTGTGAACGTGGAGAGAAAGGAACACTCGTACATGGGTGGTAGGACTGCATACTAGGACAACCTTTATGGAAACTAGTATGGAAATACCTCAAGCAGACCTACCATTTGATCTAGCAATTCCACTGGAATTTAGTCAAAGGAAAAAAATACATTTTATAAAACGGGCACTTGCATTTGAATGTTTACAGTAGCACAATTCGCAATTGCAAAGATGTGGAAACAACCCAGATGCCCGTCAATACGTGAATGAATTAATAAAGTGTGATATATGTATACAATGGAGCACTACTCAGCCATAAAAAATGGTGATCTAGGATCTTTTGTAACAACCTGGGTGGAACAGTAGACCTTTCTTCTAAGTGAAGTACGACAAGAATGGGAAAAAAACACACGTACTCAATACTAAATTTTAACTAATCTATCACCTCTTTACTTTCATGTGTGTACAATTCAACATAAATCAAATAGGTGGGAGAGGGGAGTAGGGTCTCAGTAAATCTATACCTAAGTGGTACAATGTGCACTTTCTGGGTTGAAGGACATACTTAATAGCTGTGACTTAAAATGTACAAAAGCAAATTATGTAACCAAAACATATGTACCCTTGTAATATTCTGAAATTAAAAAAAAAAAAAAACTAGCCTAAAAAAAAATGAATTAAATCTTGTTATGCCAGCAACATGGATAAACCTGGAGGTTATTATGTTAAATTAAATAAGCCAGGAATGGAAAGATAAATACTGTTTGTTCTCACTCATATGTGGAAACTGAATAAGTTGATTTCTTAGAAGTAGAGAATAGTGGTAACCAGAGGCTGGCAGGGTGGAGGACAGAGAGATAGGGAGAGGTTGGTTAATGCACACAAAATTACAGCTGGATAGGAGGAATATATTCTAGTGTTTTATAGAACACTATATGGTTCCGTATTCACACTGTATGGTGAATATAGTTAACAATTACTTATTCTGTATTTTCAGATAGCTAGGAGAGAGCATTTTCAATGTTCCCAACACAAAGATATGATAAATATTTGAGGTGATGGGCATGTTCATTAACCTGATTTGATCATTACACATTGTATAGAGGTATTGAAATATTACACTGTACCCCATAAATGTACCCAATCATTGTGTGTCAGTTAAAACTATAATAAAAAAGAGAAGAACTGGGGAGAGACAGAGTTTGAGAGAGAATTTATTTAGACTTGTTTGAGTTCTGTGGCATGCGGCTAACTCATCTCTCCCTCCCGCTCCATCTCTCACCTCATTTCAAACCGAATAAAACTCCAGAACCTAAAATTCCCATTTGTAGAACTTGCAAATGAGAACAGTTTCCTGATACAAGAGGCTGACCTTGCTGTGACTTCTCCTGCCAGACATTGGCTGTTGTGGGGATTTTGCTTATTCCGGGTTCAGCTCTCCTTACAGAGGGGAGGCTATGTGACACTACATGCTTTTAACACTTTAGTTTTGCTCCATCAGACATGTACTCTTTAATTCTAAGAAGAGAGCCATTGTTCATTTTATACTTAGGTAAGAAGGGTGAAGTGACTTGCCCATGGCCATGACATAGCTCTCTACTCCGTCCTCATTACTTCCCTGTAATCCTCTTATCACTACCCTGGACCTTCTAGCTTCTCACTAGATCACTGCTGCCTGATGACAGGTGGAATATGGATCATAAACTTGTACCTTTTCTTTCAACACAATCTAAACATGGTCACAACCATTTTCTCCTAACACCTGGTGATTCCAAACTATCTTTTCAGTTCCTGTGTTTGGTTAATACTAAACAGTAGTAATCAAAGAGATGAATTCTATTCCAATGAAAGAGAGGTTGCCTCCATGACGCGTAGAGGGTACAGTGCTGTTATTGTATACGTCAAATTCTACAGTACTCGAGAGCAGTGGAATGAGTTCTAATTCATTTAAAACATTCAAAACGACAGTGAGTAAATGAGTTGCCTTTAATTTTGTCTGGAGCAAGGCTATGAATAACCAAATTTCAACAAATAAACAAATCTATCTGAACTGAAATTCCACAACTGCAACTTTCTTAGATACCTGACTATTATTTTTATCTGTGAAGCTGAAAGTTCATCAGTAGGCTGTTAAGACCCCGATCCTCAAAGTTAGCATCCTGGGGTTGCCTTTGGCAATGTTACTGTGATCAATCTGTTAAAAAGGAACTTTATAGTTTGAACATGTGTCTACCCTGATATGGGATATTTCTGACATGAATGAAAGTGTTAACAGTTGAAAAGTGGTTCTTTTTCCATTTAGAAGTTTTGCTCCTGTTGTTTAAGTTTCTGTTCCATCTCAAATTATTTTTGTCTGTGTAGGGTTAGGTAGGGATCTGGGGGGTTTCATTTATTTCTCATGTTATCAAGCAAAATAGGGAGCCACTTTTTCAGGTCCATTTATCAAATAGCCCTTTGTTTCCCCACTGATGTTCTAGACAACTTTGCAATATGTCAAAGTGTTGCTTGCATCTGTTTCTGAATGTCTCTATCAAATTTCACCGTCAGTTTTTCCAATAGCCAGTGCCAGTCTTGATTGCTGAGGCTTCATTAGTCTTTCCTTCCATTTTACACATCAGAAGTCATTTTGGCTCTTTTGGCCCTTTTCTCTTCCTTATGCATTTTATAATTAGCTTATCAAATTATTTAAAGTCCTTCAATGAACCTTGGTTGGAAAAATTTTAGCATAATTCACATCTTTAAAATATTATCTTCCTGTCCATGAACATGGGATATATCTCCATTTATTCAGTCTGCTGTAATCTTCTTTAGTAAAGTTATATAAATTTTCCCACACAGTCCCTGCACATTAAAAAAAAATTTTATTCCTCCTTACTTGATTTTTAAAAATACTGTAAATACCCTGAGACTAAAAGCCTAAAGGGTGAGACAAGAAAAGACCGGGAGAGAAAAGGAGAGAGCTTTTCTCTCCCCACTTGAATTCTCTCTCTCTAACACTAGCTTCAGTGTTTTCTGTATTCTTTTCTGTAAATAAATTCTGTCTTACCACTGGAAAAAAGAAAAAAAGAAAGAAAGAAAGAAAAAACCATGAAGGCTATGTTAAACAGTTTGATGAAAACATTTCAGATTGTATATGAAACCAGCACATTGTACCCCTTGATTGCACTAATGTACGCAGCTGTGATTTAATCTAAAAAAAATAAATAAATAAAACCAAATCCAAACAAAAAATAAATAAATAAAATAAATAAAAATACTATAAATGATTTCTTCTTTTGGCCTGTACAGGCTTTTTAGTTTCTTCTATTCCCTTCTCTTTGTTTCTTCTTTTCTTCCTACCAATGGCAGTCCTTTCCAAAGTAACTCCAGTGGCCCCTCCGGCTTCCCGGGGCCTTTACCTCACCCCCTTCCCTACTTACGTAATAAAGTACAGAGGCCTATGGAGGTAAACAGCACTTTCCTAGGGAGGAGAATGGAAGCTGACTGGGAAGTTCATATATTAATATATTAATATATTTTTTTCTCTTGTCGCACTGGTCTTCTGTATTTAGTATGATTATATTTGAGAGAAGCAGATAATAATGGCAACAGTCTCTAGTAAAAATGGAAATATCTACTCCAGGACATTTGCCTTATTGGAAGGCTGTCTTTTCCGTGTATGAAAGTCAACTCCTGTGCTCCATGTTAACATATTGGTGTGTGGTCATTTAAGCCCATTAAATTTTATCATAGAACAGGGCCAAGATATTTGACCTAGACAATTCTTGAAGCAGGTGTCACCAGTTGCTCATAGGTGATGATATCACTATGAACAGCTGATTTTGAGTAACCTGTTTTTTTCCTTGGTGATTGTACCAGAATGTATGACCTACAAAGTGTATGCAGAAATAAATGAAGAAATTAACCTGATGTGAGGGTTAATTTGAAAGAATCAATTTATTTTAACTTTAGAATAGCTAAAAGAAATCCTTCTGATGTATCCAAAACAATTACCAGTAGAAGATAATTCTGGTTATATAGCAATGAAATCTAATCAGCAATGCATAGAAAGATGTGATAGAAGTTATAGACATTCTTCATTTAGCTGTAATATATTAAAAAGGTATAAAGATGATATCTTTAAGAACTACTACCTTTTTATTTTGTGATTCTCTTGGACTTTGGGTTACATTTTTCTTACTGAGAAAGATATCTCTAACTTCTTGGTTGTATCTATTAGTTTTTTAAGTGGAATAAGTTATTGAAAACTCAATTGGAAGTCCTTAAATTGTGAAAGGGCCTTAACAGCTCTTGTCCCTGGAACTGCAGTTGCATGTGCTTCTAGAATGGTTTTTTCAACAAGTCACTGAGGAGCAACTTCTCTCCTGGCTCTCTGCTCTGCTTTCCCACACCATTGTGGTGTGGCTGTCAGTAGCATCTGAGTGTGATTTCTTGTACATATTCAGCAGGGCTCTTGGCCTCATCATTCCAATCAAGGATCCTGAGATTCACTCTGATTGGGCTGCTTCAGTGCCATGAACCAGTGACTCTGGCCAAAGGAAAAAGAAGGGCTTGACTGGTTTACAACCCAGCGCCTACACTGGAACTGAGAACCAGCAAGAGGAAAGGATGCCAGCTATCCTCTGAGTCAACTGGCAGTCTGGGAAAAGAGTCACCACCCACAGGAAAATCTGAGTATCTAAGAAAGAAGGAAAGTTGCTGTGTAGACAATCAACAGTTTCCACTGTGCTGGAATTAGGTTTTGTTGGGCACACAGGGAGCTGGGCTCCTGGACCACATGGCAGTAGAGGGGCAGGGAGGGAGCTAACTGTACTGAGTACCTCTTAAGACTCTGTGCTGGGAGTTTCCCCAACTTGATGCATTTACAATTTATAGCACCCTATCAGGTAGTATTGTTACATTCTCATTTTATGCTTGGAAAAATTAAATCTTGGAAAGATGAAAACTTGATGAAGCCAGTTTTGAATTTTTCCCTCTAAAACCAGCCACACCCCCACACTCAAAGAAAATTAAGCAAAATATCTTTTTCTCTTTCTCCTTATTCACATGTGTATTTGATGCCCACACTTTTGCGTACGCTATTTGAACCACAGAAGGGGTGAACAATGTCTACACGGAGTAAAGAAGCAAGCCTTTGGGCATGTCAAAAAGAAATGTATTAGGTAAAGCACTTGCTAGAGAATAGTTTCCCAAATGTTCATTGAGTTTTTAAAATTCAAATTTAATCAAATCGTACCAGTTCTACATGGCATCTAATACTTCTATATCCACTATAAGCAGAACAATTATTTTTATACTTGGAAGTTTTATACATTTGCCATTGCATTGTAGATCTCTGACTCAAGTTTTAGATTTCTGATCTCTTTTTTTTTTTTGAGACAGAGCCTCAAGCTGTCACCCTGGGTAGAGTCCCAAGGCATCACAGCTCACAGCAACCTCCAATTCCTGGGCTCAAGTGAGTCTCCTGCCTCTACCTCCCAAGTAACTGGGACTATAGGCACCCGCCACAACGCCCGGCCATCTTTTGGTTGCAGCCGTCATTGTTGTTTGGCGGGCCCCGGGCTGGATTTGAACCCGCCAGCTCAGGTGTACGTGGCTGGTGCCCTAGCCCATTGAGCCACAGGTGCTGAGCCAGATTTCTGATCTCTTACATTGTTTGAACATCATCCTAACTGGTCAGGCAGATGTCAAATCCTGACAGGTACCTCTTACTCTGTTATTCTATCTGGGACTTTTTATTTATATAACTATGCATTATCTTTTGGGGACAGGCTTTTAACCTTATTTGAAAAGGAATTCTATCTTGTGAATGAAAGAATAAAGCAAGCAACTTGGCAGAAGTTTGGTAAGAGTTAAAAAGTATATTTATCCTAATGAGATTTTCTACTGACAAATGCAGTGTCCGGCTGTAGCAGGAAGCAAACTTTATTGCTTCTTTCATAGTGTAGAGCTGGCTTTCCTGCTCTGTTCTGCCGTGGGAGATGTCTGGAGGGAGATGCTTTCTTGCTCTTAGTGATATTAAAACCTCTACTTGGCTGGTGCAACTTGCTAGTACACCCAGCCCACTTTGCCTCTGAAGTGCTTATTTATATTTGTCAGATAATGTGGTAACTAACCAAAAGGCAACTTTTAAAATGAGCATGGTAGAATGGAATAATTTTCTCACCTTTTCAACAGTTTATTACTTGGTAAAGAGGAACTTAGCATTCTAAATATTTATGTTAATATTTTACTTTATTTTGAGTGAGTGTATTTCAGGCTAATGAAGGATACAAAACAACCAGGTCAAAATATTTGATTTTGTTAGGTAGAGTCCCTCTTGTGATTATGTCCCCCCCAAAGGTGTGCCAACACGAAGCACTTGTCACCCCATATGTTAAAAGGTGAGGTTGGCAATAGAGGCGGAACAAATGTCACCGCAAGAGCCCTCAGCGAGGAGGCCGCCCTGTCTTTGTGGACCTGCTCCGGGACACCCCATCCCATCATTTGTATCACCTTTGCACCCAGTGTCTGCTTTTATGTGGGGCAAGTAGTCTCTTTCTTTGGGGCTTTCCTCCTGGTTTCCGAGGCCCTTCCCCATCTCCCACCCAGTGCCGACTGTTTTCCCTTATTCTCGTCATTAGAATTTCCTGCTAAGAAAGGTGACGGATGCTTCTACTACATGAGCCACTGACATGGCCACAAAGCAAATGGTATTAGACAGCTTTGAGTTTACCATACAAACGGGTGCAAACTTTCTGCTCTTGAATAAAGCATTTGCTTTAAAAGAAGATTAATGTTTTTCTTTGTAAACCTTTGCGTAAAACCAATGTGGAAGGAAAACGTCTCCTGTTCCCTCTGCGGTTTGTCCAACTCCCCTCTTCACTCCCACCCACAGGAACACATCTCCCTGTGCCTCAGGGGAAACATGCCTGGTTAGGAGGCAAAGGGAAGCAGGGAGGGGTTAGTGACAGAAAAGGCACAACATACTGTCCTTCTTAGGGACTGGGCTTTCCTCAGGCCCAGTCCTGGTTCAACACAGTCCTTAAGGGCCTGAACTGTCAAATCCCTTCATGACTCATCTTGTGTCACAGTAATATGAAAGGTCTTCTACCTCCGAGCCATTAGAAACAGCTAAGATGATACAGCACTTACAGTGTGCCTGGCAATGTTCTCAACAGTTTGCATATATTAACTAATTTATACCTCATAACAATCTTGTAGAATAGGTCTATTATTGTTATTCTTATTTTGCACGTTAAGAAACTGAAACCTAGCAAAGATGAGAAAACTGTTCAAGGTTACCCAGCTAGTAAGTGACGGAGCCGGCTGCGTGTCTCTAGTCTGTTCTTGTCCACAGAGAGTACTTCAGTAAGTTAGAAATTGGCAGAGTTACGTATGTCCAGCAAAGCAGACCGGGAAGCCCAGTATAGCATAACAGGTAACATTGAAAGAATGAAATGCCCACTGTAGAACTTGGAAAACCTACAGCAATCATGTTCTGTTTCCTGAGGTCACTGCTTCACACAGGTGGCTGCCCAGTGGGCATGTGACCACATAGCACTCCTGTGAGACACAGCAGTGTGGACAGGCCCTTCTCCCCACCTGGCCTTCATTGCTTTTCAGCTTTTACATATGAACTTCTTTCAATATAAGAAGTCAACAGGACAGATACATAGAATGGTGGAGAAAGAGCTCATTAGTTTCCAAGCTGACTTTCACTTCTGAATTACTGTCTGTAGCATAAGTGCTGAGTAAAGAAAGAGGCGCCATGCTGAACAGGTGATAAAGAAGAGGTGCTTAATTCCAGTTAAGATCATCAGCAAACACGGGCAGACCTAAGAGCGATGCCCTTTTAAACTTTTCCTTATGCTTCCCAGTCCAAAAAAAAGAAAAAAGAAAAAAAAGGAGCACAGAAGACGTGCCAATGCCGAAGATACACCGAGTGGCCAGTGGGAAGAATTGATTATAAATACTATTGTGGCAATGTTAGTAACCAGGTTCTATTGGTTGTACAATGGTTATGGGAGATGTTAACATTTGGGAAATCTGGGTGAGAGGCAATAGGAATTTTTTGAACTATTTCTGCTACTTTTTGTGTCTGAAATTTTATAAGTGGAAAGGTTAAAAATAGATGAACTACACACAATGAATAGAGACTGTAAAGAGGACAATATAAAATAAATAGACATAGTAATGTCTTCTCCCCATCCTGCAATGGAGTGTCTGTCATAGCCCACTTTGGGGGACAATGAGGAAAGAAGCCTGGTTCTGCTCAGGTTGTTAAGAAGAGGCAGATGGGGGCTCCGGCGCTGGTGTGTTTCTGGAAGGATCTTACGTGACATCAGTTGGCATTTGATCATGGAACCTAGATTGGGAAAACCAGCATTGGTTATGCATTCCCAAACCCAAAAGACTACCTTTGGCCTTTGACAGCTGTGATGATATGTAATACTGACCACTCAGTACCACTGGCACTTTTATCCTATTTCTGTGGTTATTGTTTTAATCTTTAGTTCTGTTGAAGTAATACATGCACATTTTTTTAGAGAGTCAATGCTAAAAGGCTTGTAAGAAAAGGCAGCAGTCTGGCTCAGGGCCTGTAGCTCCCCAGCTAGGGCGCCAGCCGCATACACTGGAGCTCTGGGCCTGTCGAACAATAATGACAACTACAACTGGGCACCTATAAAAGTCCTAGCTACTTGGGAGGCTGAGGCAAGAGAATCGTTTAAGCCCAAGAGTTGGCGGTTGCTGTGAGCTGTGATGCCATGGAACTCTACCAAGGGTGACATGGAGAGACTGTCTCAAAAAAAAAAAAGAAAAGAAAAAGCAGCAGTCCCTTGAACTCTTAGCCTGTACCCTAGAGGTAACCACCTCCCTCACAAGCAGCTATTCCCTCCCGTGTTAATCTCCTTATTACTGAAGAATATTTCTGTATTACTCTCTTGGCTTTTTGTTTTGTTTTGTTTTGTTTGAGACAGAGCCTCAAGCTGTCACCGTGGATAGAGTGCTGTGGCATCACAGCTCACAGCAACCTCCAATTCCTGGGATCAAGCGAGTCACCTGCCTCTGCCTCCCAAGTAGCTGGGACTACAGGTGCCTGCCACAATGCCTGGCCATTTTTCGGTTGCAGCCACCATTGTTTGGCAGGTCCAGGTTGGATTCGAACCTGCGAGCTCAGGTGTACATGGCTGGCGCCTTAGCCCGCTGAGCCACAGGCGCCGAGCCTACTCTCTTGGCTTTTTGAGACAGAATCTATTGGCCTTCCCTAGAGGGGAGGGTTTTAGGTCCCCCTCATACACACTTCCACCCTCACTCTCTTGCTAATATATCTATATTTTGGTTTGGGGTTCAATTCATATTTTGTGTTTTCATTTTTCTTAGTGGCTGAAACAATGCTTTACTGCTCTTGCATTTGCGGTTGATGGGCTTGACTAGGGGTTCTTGCTTGGCTGCTTGGGAAGTTGCAGTCACATAGGGGCTGACGCCAAGTATCTGAGTTTCTTCACTAGCACATCTGGTGCCCGGGCCGGGCTCAGGAGCAGCTGGGCATTGCTGGGCATTTCTCTGTCTACCTGGTGCCTCCACAGGGCAGTTCAGGGCTTGGAGAATTAGTGTTAAGAGTGAAGGTGGAAACTGGCAGCTTCTTAAGACCAGGCCCCCAAACTAATATATCATCACTTCTGTCTTACTGATCATAGAGCTTGCCCAGATTCAAGGGGAGGAGCTTGCACTTCAGAATGGCCAATTAAAAGATGTAACTAAATCGTTAGGGCCTTTATCTTATTTTAAAATCCTTTATAGCACTTAGCATGGTTCTGGGTATAGTGTAGCTGAGAAAGAAACACTTGGTTGCTCTTATTTCTTGAAATGAGATAGACCCATCCCCAACCAAAGTAGAGGTATTATGGTTAGCATCTATTAATGCACATTTTTGGAGGAAAACTGGGACTAGGAGTTAGAAGAATTGAATTGTAGTTCTAGTTCCTCCAGTTATTAGCTGTAACATTTTTATGTCTGTGTCTTGCTATTTCAAAAGACGATGTTGTAAATGTAGCCAAACTAAATTTTAAAATTAAGCAATTTCTCAGATGCCAGTCAGGACTCTTAGAATTCTCTGATTCTATTGTTTTTAGAACCTCTTAATTTTATCACCTCCTAATTTTTTCCAACAAAGAGGATAATGTTAGATACTCATTATTTATAGACTAAGAACACTGTATAAGAGGGGCAAGAAACAGACCTCCAAAGTTGGATAAAGAAAATACAAGAAAAGAAAATTACAGGCTCACTTTGTTTATGAATGTAGGCATAAAAGTCCTAAATTAAATATTAACCTGTCAAATGTAGTAGAATATTTAAAGTAATAATATATCACAAGCAAGTGAAGTTTATTGCAGGAATACATTCTGTAGGGTTTTTTTTTTTTTGAGAAAGAATCTTGGAAGATTTGATGTATACTCAGGAAAAGAGCAGAGGAAATGGATGGGTGAAAAAATTTCAGCCTTTTACTTTCCTAATTTTTTCTTTTGGGTTGTCTCCAATTTTTGTTTTCTATTAAGTTTTATGTGAATTCTTATGTCAGATGGATTTTTGTCTTCTCTCATTATATAAAAGCTTTCATTTTTAGGTGTCTTTGGGTTTGTTCCATTACAAAACATGCTTCCTTTTTAAAAACCAATTATACAACTCTTTCCTTTATTCACAAATAAAGGAGAATATTAGTAATATTAAGCTTTCTTTCCCTTCCTACCACTTCCTGGTGAACATCTCTCTTGTGTACTGGCCCTAAAAGAAACCAAAGTGGTTTTCTTCTATAGGTAAATTCTGGGCTGATTACATTTAGATTGTAAAGAGTTCACTGTAAGAGTATCTTGTTTAATTATCATTAATTTTGTATGAGTGGCTTCATTGAAGCTAGTCACGACACAAGGTCCCCTTCAGAATTCAAAACTAATAAAACTTCACATAGGGATTCATTTAGAACGGTAGTTAAATCCCAGGCTGCAGCGGCTGGGATTTGTGTGACTTATAACGTTTTCTAGAATTTGAATGTTGACAAACATTTGCTCACCTATGAACACTCAGACTGCTCCCACAACTTTTCTGCCTACTCTAGAGTAATAGAGTTATACACAGTCATGAGGTTGTTTTAAGTCACAAGCACACCCTTCACTGATTTCAACTTAAACTTCATACGAGATGGGGCGCGTTCAGGGTGGTTTGGCCGTAGACGCAATCTAAACTTGAAATGAAAATCCTTCTTCTCTTTCCAAGCTGGCCCCGGTTTAGGCTGGCAGCCTGAGTAGTATTGGGTGCAGTTGCTTCCTGTATTTCTCTCCTTTCTGTGTCTTCCTCGGCCCCATCCTCTTGGCTCCACCCTCCACCATCTAGGAGCTCCTGGAGGGTAAGACCCGCCATACCAGAGACATCCTCTGCTGTGCCACCAAGAGAGATGGCCAGCCCTCCTCTCCACCTCTAGACTTTCCAAGCACAAGTCCACTCCTAGGCCACTAAGCTTTAGCCACGAGGAGGTGCCCACCCCAGCCGGGTTACTGTGAAGGGCAGCCCTCTCCTGTGCCAGGGGAAGAAGGAGCTCACAGCCTGGTTTTCGTCAGATGTGCCCTTCTCACTAGATCCACTCTCCTCTTCTCTCTCAACTTTTATATTCTTGAAGCCAATAAAGGGACTCCGGGGTCACTGAACTGAGCGCAGGGGAGGGGGAGGCGGGAGAGCCCCTCTTCACAGGAGAATGCCAACTCATAAAGAAAGACGAGTTAAGGAAATTAGGAAATTGCCATCTCAAAGCCAGCGGTGCAGGCATAGTGGAGAAACTGGAAGACATCACCCCAGTTGAGTGGTCCCCAGGATAGGTGCAGGACCGATCGTGGCACACAGCCACCCTCCAGGACCCTCAGATATGGGGAAGGACTCAACGTCGCCTGTGTAGTCTTCCTGCCTGGAATGCTTCATCTTGGTCTCATCATGAGAAAATGATCAGAAAAATCCAGATTAAGAGACATTCTTCAAAACAAACGGCTTCGAGTTTTAAAAATGTGAATGTCATGAAAAAGAGAAAAAAAAGGTAGAGTGACTGTTTTAGATTGAAAGAGATTAAAAAGTCATGACGACTATATGCACTATGGAAGTTTTAATTAAATCTTGGACCCACTTCCTCTGAAAAAATGACACATAAGTTCTATCAAGGACATTGTAGGAAATTTAAATACGGTTTATACACATACGCATTAGATATAGTAGCGTATCAGTGTTAAATTTCTTGGGTGTGGTGATTATGTTATGGCCATATAGAAGAATGCCTTGTTCTCAGAAGTACCGAAGAAAATATTTATGGATGAAGTGTCCCAATGAGAGAGAAGAGAAGAGAGGGTAAAATACAGCATCAGGTGGCAAAAGTACATGAATGCATTGGGTGTTTATTCTCTCAACTCTTCTGCAGGATTTTAACTTCTCAAAAGAAACAGTAGCGGGAAGAAAGTGCTATGGAATCCGAGCTTGTCCACTTCCTTTGAAAGCAAAATGGAGATTCAGCACCTCACTCTGAAATTTCACTTCAGTTGTGTCCTAGTGTCTGGCTGGAACTTCACCTATTACGTCTCACTATGCATACATATTCCTCAAAGTGTATACACGTGGAACAGCCACCACCTCGAAATAGCTGTACAGCGCATTACACTGTATGAAACATTTCCACTTACATGATCCCATTTTGCCTTCGCAGCAATCTTGAAAATAGCTAAGGAATATAATATTTTTATTCTTCCCATTTTATAAAGGAAAAATTGCGAAGCAGAATGTCTGCGCCTCTCAGCCAGGTTCACCGCCCTAAGACTAGCACCCTCATCTTCTGATTGCAAACTCCGTTCTTCAGCACACGTATTTGTACCCAGAGGAGGGTTTACAAAGCCACGCACTCTCTTATTATTTTGTTTTATACAGAAAGTAAGAGCGTGACTGGAGGGTTTGTTTATCCTGTCAGGATTTTACATTAGCCGTGAGACAGGTGGCTGTGCTCCTCCCATGAAATCAGAGTGCCAGGAAGCTGTCACAGTACCAGGCAGCTGAGTGACGCCGGCCTCCAGCCCAGGTTGGCTGCCGCACGGTGAGGAACTTACAGAAATGAACTCCCCTGGGACTGAGTCGACATCCCCTCGGAATGTGGAGTTAAATCTTGTCCCAACTCCAGACATCTCTCAGGGAAATGACAAGTCACAGAAGGAAGTGCACGTGAGTCACAAACCCGCAGCCCCAGAATGCTAAGCAGTTCTGTTTCTCACCTGTCAGCTGGGGTGAGCAGAAACAGTCTCTGTTCTCTCTCTCTCTTTTTCCTTAACTAACTAAATAAAAAAACAACGTAAGGAGGAAAGAAGAAGAGGAAGAACGCGCCCTCTCTGAACTTAGTGAGGTCCACAAGCTTGTTGTGACAGGTTCAACAGGCCCCAGACACGTGCCCACCTGTTTCTCCTTCCTAATGACATGGATTGGAGCTCTGCTGCCTTCACTTTTGGGTGAAGATGAGGAGAAAGAAAAAAGTGGAGGGGAGAAGAGAAAATAGAATATAGATAAATGATACAGAACATGACCACGTTCTGCTCCGGGAACTTCCTTTCCAATCAGGATTTAATGGAATGAGGTTGGGAATATTCAATTTCCAAAGAAAATACAAAATAAAGCACCAGATGACTGCAAATTGTTTTCTGGAGTAGAGTTTTCCTGAAAGTCACCTCCTCACGTATTTTCTGCAGCCTTGACAATCTTTTTTTTTTTTTTTTCGACAGAATCTCATTTTGTTGTCCTGGGTAGAGCACCATGGTGTCATAGCTCACAGCAACCTGACATTCTGGGGCTCGAGAGATCCCCTTGCTTCTTTTTTTTTTTTTTTGAGACAGAGCCTCAAGCTGTCACCCTGGATAGAGTGCCGTGGCATCACAGCTCACAGCAACCTCCAATTCCTGGGCTCAAGCAAGTCCCCTGCCTCCGCCTCCCAAGTAGCTGGGACTACAGGTGCCCACCACAACGCCCGGCCATTTTTTTGGTTGCAGCCGTCATTGTTGTTTGGCAGGCCCAGGCTGGATTCGAACCCGCCAGCTCAGGTGTACGTGGCTGGCGCCTTAGCCCGTTGAGCCACAGGCGCCGAGCCAGGCTTGACAATCTTAACTTCTCAGTAGGTTCTAGTAGAGGCAAGTTTTCCAAAGTGCCTGCTTTCTCTATGGAACCCAGTTGGAAAATACAATTTGTTAACCAGAGCTCTGTTCCTAACACATGCATGTCGGGATGATCCACATTCAGAATTTAGTGGGTCTCTCTCAACACAGGAAATTTCAACAGGCCTGGAGAACTCTTCAAACCTGAAGCCACATGTCGATAACTAAGCATGGGAAATTCTATAATGTACCTTTGCTGTGTTATTTAAGATTATTCAGCTCTGCTCAAGGAAGTAAGACTTTTACTTTTGTGAGCAGAGCTGAATAATAAACTGGATGAAGAAGAGCTGAATAAACTAAACTGGATGAAGAAGTAAGTGGCTTGTGAGATATGGAGAGAATTTATATAATGTGCAGGGTAAGACTAAGTGGTTTAGTAACCCCTGAGTCATAGTGGCCATAAACAAAGCAGAGAGTGTGTGTGCTGAAGATTGAGAGGGAAAGATGTAATTTTCACAAACATTCATATGCACATACCACCAAACACTTGAAAATATGCTAACTACACATAGAGCATAAGAGTTCTTAAATAAGGTCTTCAATCAGTCACCCATTGGTGGCCCCCCATTCTAGCCATAAGAAATCCTCTGTGCAAGAAATGCAAAATGCTCATTCTCTGTTTATTAGGCCAACTGGTGAACTGATGGTCAGGGGCCCTGTCCCTGAGTTTTACCAATACAGCAAGTATGGTCCTAACCTAGGCACCTTCTGTCTGCTGAACCCACTCACTCAAACCTCAAATCTGACTCTTATAATCCCACCACCATGTGGAAGGTCGATGTAACCGAGATGAGAGAAAGGGGGAGAGAGAGAGAGAGAGAGAGAGAACAGGTCACGTGAGTACTGGCAGTATTCTATCCAAATTGTTTTAACTGTCTCTATATCTTCTCCATGTCTTCTTGCATTTAATTTTAATTGATTCAATAAAGCATGAGATGCATGCAATTTGATTTGCTGTGTGAGTCTGTCTTGTGTGAGACTCTAGGACAACCTGGCGGTGGGCTTAGAGCCGGCTGCATCTGGGTGACTTTCTATAGGAAGCATTGCAGTGGTCATATGTGAACCATACCGATAACAAAAATGATTGCTCTAAATTTTGAGTATTTGCTAGGCAGCATCCTAGGCATTTTCTGTGCATTATGTGGAATCTCAAACAATCCTCACAGTAGCACTGTAGAGTAGATATTATTACTTGTATTTTACAGAGAAAGAAACTGAGGATAAGAGAAGTTCAACAACTTACCTAAGATCAGTTAGCTAGGTAAGAAAGAGGATCCAAATTACGGTCTGTCTGTTTCTAAAGTCATACTTTTTATGACTCTCTTTTGGGAGAGACCAAGCCATTCCGAACCCCACCTACATTTTCTCTTCAGATCTTCCTTGGTTATCCCTTTGAGTCCCCGCCCCCCCCATAACTTCCAATCCCCCTCCCAGGATTAAATTTTTCTCCAATATATTATCACCACCTAAAGTAACTTCCTTACTGATTTACTGTCTGTCTCCTCAACAAGAAAACAATTTCTGTAAGAGCCAAATTTTTGTCTGATTTATTAACTTCTGCTTTTCCCAGTGCCTGGAATGGTCCTGGGCGCATAGTAGGTATTCAGTGAACAGTAAATGTATGAATGAGTTAATGCTACCACTGAGTTATTTTCTAGAGATGCTTTTGAAAATAAAGTCATAGTCACAAGATTATCTTTCAGGCTGAATAGACTAACCTTAGACAATTTATTACTTAATCAATTGAAAGGGCAGGAAAGGGTTTCAAACAAGATTGTAAGGAAAAAAAAAGGACTAGAGGAAAATTACACTGCCACCTCCATGGTTCGATTCTTATGTGATCTGACCCTGGCCAGCCCTGCAGCTTGGCGGTTACCTCCGAGAAGAAGTCAGAGATGAGAGTTTTGTTTGTTTGTGTTGTATGGTACATTCTACAAATGGAGATTGTTTGTGTAGCTGTGAGTGAGGAGTCAATCCGCACTGCTCACCTACTTAGACAGGGCTTCATGTGTCACCTCTACTTTCAGATGAACTGAGCCTCAGAGAGGAAGAAGACTCTACAGTTAGCAAAGCTGACTGCAAAGCTGTGTCCATCAAATGCCCAGTCCACTCTGCAGAAGTGATAGCCAGAGAGGAAGCCACAGTGAATGGAAACATGCAATTTCCTAAAAGCCTGAACCAGAGCCCAAAAGAACCCAAAGAGAATCCAGCTATTCCCCACTGTGATTTCTTAGGATGAAGGAAACGAATTTCTCTTTTTATGATCTCACTCGTTCTGTAGACAATAAAACATCAGCTGAATGTGTCTAAAGTGTCAGTACAATGGGTGGTGAATTAACAGTTAAAATGAAAATACGACTGCTTTAGTAAAATCGGAACACGGGTTTTTGCTTCAAGTTTGATAGGGTTTGACTCATCTTCTTGGACATGAAAGTCATTTTCTTCAAATTAATTTCTTGAAAACTCGGCTGTCCCAGCCTCTCAAGTCAGGTTAAATTGATCTGATGTGCAACAGAGGCCCTTGGGAGCACCCTGACCAGTGTCATAAATGAAATGTGTTCAATAATTTTAATTTGATGTAGTAATTCTCAGGGGCGGCTGTACTGCCAAAGACTTCCATTCATTTCTGCTCACTTGGGGATCAATCAGTTTTCCAGAGTTAGATGCCACATCTGGATGAAGAGAAAAGGATGTAAGAGTGTCCTGGGGCTGTTTACTAACAAACTCTCCTCAACCAGTGGCCAGAATCTGTATAGATGTTAGGAAACCAAGATAGGTTTTCAAGAAGAGAAAAATGCAATTGGATTTAATTTTAGAGCTTCATTTATTCAATCACTCAAATGCTTGTTTATTCATTTGTCCATCAACCATCCATGTAATAAATATTTCTTGAGTACCAATGATGGGCCTGAGCCTCTCTTAAACTATAAATAGAGTTTATATCTCTGTGTGGTCCAACACTTACACATATAATAGCTACTAGCCACAGGCGGTTATTGAGCACTTGGGATGAGGCTACTCTAAATTAAGCTTTTCTACTGTGAAATATGCTGGCCCAAATTGAGGTATGCACAACTGATTTCTAAGACTTAGTGGCAAAAATTTTTTAAATATTTCATTAGTAAATTTTTTAAATTTATTGTTGGGGATTCATTGAGTTCATTAGTAATTTTTAATGAGTACTAATTACATGTTGAAATAGTAATTTGTTGACATATTGGGTTAAATACAATTATTATAATTAATCTCACTTGTTTCTTTTTAATTTTTTAATATGGCTAATAGAAAATTCAAGTAATGTATGTGGCTATATCCAGAAGATTCTTCCTGTGTTATTACGTTTTTGTAGGGTAGGTTTAAGGTATGTTTCAGGGAAGATAACAAATGATAGAGTTAAAGGGGTTGATCTAGTGTGATTAAATGATAATACTAGGTTTTAAGTGATTAAATTTTTGTCTGAAAACTCTCTTTTACTTTGGAAGTTAAATATCTTGGTCCAGGGTTCTGGAATTCATAAAATGCAGAAAATTTGGGATGCTGCAATATTTTATACTCTCCAGCATTTTCTCAGTTGTCATTGAATATCCTGCATTGCTGAATATCCATAGATTCCTGCTTGCACATGACAACACCAAAATAAGAAAAATCACTCAGAAAGAAGCAAATACTGTAATTAAGGAATGGGTTATTTGATATCATGATATTATGGGAATCGAGTCAAGCTAACTTTGATCTTGACACTCTTATTGGAAATTGGAGACATCTGGGCTGTTTTATGTCTGTACTGATCTACTAGCAGAAAATAAATAACTTGACTCTAATCACTATGAGAATTACATGACATGACTCAGGAATTCTAAGATACTAACTAGTTTTGGCAACAAGCGTGAAACGAAGACTCAATTCCAAATGGTTTTAAAATTCCAAAACAATTGCAATTTAATTTAATTTAAGAGTCATCCTATTCTCAGACCAGCAAGTTAATGAGTTTTTTCTTTCCTTTTAGAAAAGCTACACAAGCTGAAATGTGACTCCTCTTTCTGCTGTCGTTCAAAATCGGTGCAGGTTTATAGGTTCCCTTCACGGCCAAAGTCATATCTCCTCGCAGTGAGGGGCAGAGATAGCGGCATCATCCCGGTATTTGGGGGTGACAGAACATCAAACTAAACATCTCCCGATACAGGTCCTCAGATACACAAATGCTCCAGCCCCCTCCACATCCAGCAGGACTCACGTTGGTCTGAACTTTCTCTCATCTATTGAGCTTAGGAGAAGCTTTTGAACTAACATTGGGGATCTATGGCAGTGAGAGAATGAAGGCAATGAGTTTCACAGAGCACAAGAATCTGTCAGTGACTCTGATGGAAGGAACACAGTCTCACCAGAAAGAAGAAATGGGACGTGGGGCTGATTTTTTCTAGGATTGGAAGACAAGTCATTGTTGCCAGATATTGTAGCAGAGACAGATGGCGTGGCAGATGCCATGAAAGAAAAATGACTTACTACTAGGTGAACCAGAAACAATAAACAAGACGGACAGAGGAAAGAGTACAAAAGTTCTCCTCTGCTGTCGGGCACATCTTCCCATCACCCTAAAATGTGTAACTGTATTCAGTAGGGTTGCAGATTGCAGACGAAGTGTCTCAGCCTTTTCTCTATTGATTGCACATTTAGAATTTGTAGGCATTCTTTTGATATGACTCACTTTTAGTCGATTCTTTTTTTTTTTTGCAGTTTTTGGCTGGCGCTGGGTTTGAATCCGCCGCCTCTGGCATATGGGGCCGGTGCCCTACTCCTTTGAGCCACAGGCACCTCCCTCAATTAATTTTCTAAGAAGAAAGGGATGGCAGCAACTAATTGGATATACGAAGCCAATATATTATAAAGAAGATGCTGTAGTTGATTTTTGGAGGGGGCTTCATTGGTTGTTATTCGATATGTAGAAACTGGATGAAACTCACCTTGGTTTGTTTTTAAAGTGCTCCCAATTAACATTCGTTCGCAGTACAAATCACATGAATGCAGTTGTTATTTTAAAAACATTTAAGTGGAAGTTATTTAAAATGCCTCTTAGAGATACCCAGTATGAGAACACACATGACCCTTGACAGGTGCATGGTTTATGTCTGGAAACTCTCAGTGTCCCCAGGTTCTGGGACCCCACTCTAATGATCAATGATGGAGATGAGCTAGTTCTGAGTTTGGACTGGGCATTCTCGTTTGGAAGGTGCTGAGGCCCCCTGGGTTTTAAAAGGCATCTTAGCAAAAAGACGAGGTGTGCTGTGGCTCTATAGAGTTGACAAGGGATAGAAAAACCAATAAAAATAATCTACCAATGCTAAAAGTTTATGGATTTAATATATGTGGATTTAGAGTATGAAAATCCAACAATCTATGTTTGCAACCACTGTTGTGTCACTTATATCAAACAGAAATGGATGCCATGGAGGTTAAAATCACCAATGTGAGTTGTTGAAACAAGAAAAGTGTCTGTGTGAATAATGTTGAAGATTGTCCTGCCATTACTGAAACAAAAGGATAAGTGGATAATTACCTAGGGATGTTTTGTTCACTACATTTAGAGAAGAAATTGAATAATTAATTAAACACTATAGAGTAACAGTCACTAACGAAGACTTACTGTAGGATTTTCACGGGTAATCTGATTATATGTAAAATTTACCTTATGTATGGGTTTTGGAAATGACAACCCTCCTCAGGTAGAGCCCATTGTACATGTACAACTTTTACCACATGTACCATCTATAAAATCGGGGGGAAGTGAATCCTAACAGGGAATCCAGAACGACCTCATACACCATCCCCTCCCCCATTTTTAGAGGCGTAATGCACCCAGTGCCACCTGCCAAACCTTGTCTTTTGATCTCCCATTTCTTCTGTCTCCCAGATTGGTACTTTCCTCTGTTACAGTGGAGAAGGCTAACACAGAGAGTGTGCTTCCAGAGATGAGTGTCGAACTCTGGGTTCCCACGTGGCCCACCTTGCAACACATGAGTATACCAAGTTTGAGGATGAACCTTTTCTGAAGCCTGGGAAAACTCACGTGGAAGCTATTTCAATCGGGAACAAGTTCTATAAGTGGAATTGTCTGTGGAACGTCCCTGTTAAGTCCTCTGAGGAATCAGTTCTAATGTTCTAATGTTTGATGGCAGAGTAGGATGACTATAGTTTTCACAATAGCTAGGAGAGAAGACCTGAAATGTACCCAACACATGGAAATAAGTACTTGGGTGATGAATACTCTAAATGCTCTGATGTGGTCAGTATGATAAGATTTCACATGTGCCTCATAGATGAGTGTGATGCAACAACAATAAACCTTGGGATGTACCTGCTGGGGTGGGTGCCCTGGGGGTGGTAGGGAGGGCAGGCTACATTCCAGCACTGAAGGTTAGTTGGTTGCCCTTGAGCTACATAATGCCATATTCCTTGACCTTTGACAAGTGTCAAATACCCATTGTTTAACACTCTTCGTTATGCTTCTGGACTTGGACAATGACTGGTGATAAAATAGCTCCCTATTCTGCTTTGTGGAATTTTATATAGAACACTTAGGGAAAATGTAAATTTTCCAAATGCTATAGTTACAAACTCCATCTGGCAGCAGCAATTTTTTTCTTAACACTTTGAAGCTCCCTTTTAATACATTTCAACACGTAATCAATATCAATAGAAGACATCATTGTCTTGCTAGTATCATATAACTTAGCTCTCAAATGAGAATTTCCTCCTCTTCTATGGGTACAATGCAAATTATTATTTCTGTCTGTGAGACTCCTACATTATGTCCCTAAATCAAAGGTAAGGGGTAGGATAAAACAAACAAACAAATAATACAGCAAATATACCATCCCATACATGCTGTAACTGCAAAGAACATGATGTAATTCCAGAGAAGAAAGTACCCATTAGGCACCCCAACTAAGAAACTTTTCCAGTCGTTCACAGATGCCACCAAGCAGCATTTTATTTGACACTTTTGCTGACTACACACCTTTAGTGTTCTGTTTTAATGTCATTGAGAATTGCATGACAATCATATTATCCTTACAATAAATACTTCTCATACTAATAAAATGTTTATGATTTGCTTTATCAAACGCCTACTCTTTGTTTGACAAAAATATGCATTTTTATGTCATTTCCATGGGTCATTTCCAACACTGATACTGCTTTATAAAAAACTCCTAATGTACACAGAATCAAGGAAGCAGAAAACTCTGGGAGAAAATTAGATATAAAAATATATGTATTTAACATTTCTCTGTAGTTGGGAAAGAGATAAATGGCAAGGAAAATGATTTTCATATTTTTAAAAACATTTATAGTAATCAATTACTTCTATAATCCTTCTGTAAACCTATAGCAAGCATAAATCTTCACAAAACCCACCTTGTAAGGTCCTGGCCTTTGAATCATCAGGTCAAAGATACTGTCGGTGAGACTTTATGTGTCTTTTAATTCTTTGAAAACTGGTAATCTGCGTATGTTGTAAAACTCAAATAACCAGAACCTTTCTTTTTTCCTCTTTTCCCCACATATCTTTGTCTTCAGTCACCTCAGTGCTAATCCACATGATTGTAAACTTCAATTAATAGGAACAGTCTTTTTAATTCATCCTCCCAAACTGTCTTCTTTCTCAAGCAATCTAGGCAGGTCCCAAAAATAAATGTACATTGAAGAAAATCTGGTCCTAAAAGCTTCCGTGGGAAAAAGCTTAAATGCCGGGCTTCAAAAAAGTTGTAATAGAAAGGTGATAAAATGTTGCAGCTCTTTGACAGTCAACAATCAAACCAGGAGAAGTAGTATTTTGAAGCAGTGTCTCCTATTGAGACTCAGCCCTTGGCACCACTTAGAACTCCAAGCTAATCAGACTTGAAGTTATTATAAAATAGAAAAACCCTTGGAGGACTTACTCTGAAATAATGATAGGTGGATTATGAACTCCCCCTCCAACTAATTTTATTGTTTTGGTTGATGAAATCACAAAAATGAAATGAACCTGGAAAAAATGAGTACTGTAGCCGGCAGGAGCCACAAACTTCACACCTTCAGCTGCTCAGTAAAGGAAGCTGCAGGGTACAGAGCACTGGCTCTGAAGAGAAATCTGAGGCTGGCAGGTATCCAGCAGAAATGCTTTTATTTTTCATATGTGATCAGATAAGTCTGAGTATTTTTCATTTCCTACTGCGAGTGGAATACACTCTCAAGCTAGAATCAAATATTCTAGAGTCATTTATTAAGTTTCTTCACTTACCTTCCATGGGCGTGTTGCTGTCTGGTCGATTTGCAAAGACCACGTCCACATACTCAAGCTGCAGCCTTTGGAGGGATCCCTTTAATCCTGGACATAGAAGTGGGAAAAACCCCAAACGTGAGCACTATTAGAAAGAGTTGAAGTTTGGCTCCCTTCTAGAATTTACTTTTTCTTTTTTTAAAGACAGAGTCTTACTCTGTTGCCCCAGGATAGAGAGCCATGATATCATATCTCATAGCAACTTCAAACTCTTGGGTTCAAGTGATCCTCCTGCCTCAGCCTCCCAAATAGCTGGGACTACAGGCTCCTGCCACAATGCCTGGTTCATTTTTCTATTTTTAATAGAGACCGAGTCTCTGTCTCGGTCTTCCAGATTCTAGGATTATAGGCATAAGCCATTGTTCCAGGCCAAGAATTTATTTTTGAAAAATAGCATTGGCTTAGTTTCAAAAATGCACTGAATATAATGAAGTGTTAATTGGCCCCTAGAACCTTCTATGTATATATCAAAGGCTGATTTTGCCCTCAAAAGAACTTTGTCAATGATATTAGCATTCTCACTGGAAAATACATAACAAGTAATTGGTATGTACTTGGTAATTATTTTACAGAGTGATTTGTGTATGGCAATATCTAGGAGCAAAACTTAGCATAAGAAGCAGCTTCTCTTCTAAAGTTCATTTTTTTTTCTTCTTGAAGAACGCAAATTAATATTTATCTTTCAGATTTCTAGTGGGCTATCGTGGGCTGGAGGTACATTTATTGCATATCAGACCCCTTAAAATACGAGAAAAAGTGCAACACACCTCTTTGCTGAATCACTATCAGAGTTGTTGTCCGACAATTTAGTTGGAGAACTCATCCTAGAAAAAGTGCTACATTCTTCATTGCTGAACATCATCACTGCAGTCACCAGATGGCCAGGGGAAGTACTTCAAAGGTGACCGTATTGACATGCAGGCAATGAGGCACGTAAGTACTTTTTCTAGGGTGAGCTCACAGACTTAATTGTCCAACCTCATGCAGCAAAAATAAATGATTGCCTTAAGCCCCTCTTAATGTACGTGTTGGTTTTAATAGTCATGCAAAGGGCTTAGCAAACGAAGCCTTTGCTCAGTGTTTTACCAACTGGAACAAAATCCAAGGAACATAAAATGTAGCTGAGCTCTACGATTTCCATTATTCCTCATTCTTTGGGGAAGAGATAAAAACACGAGAAGCTACAAAGACTTAAGAGGTAATATAAAGGGGAGAGTGAGAAATCAAACAGAAATCTGGAACCAAATGCCTATGTTTTAGCTCTCTGTGGTCACGTTCCCATAAGTACTCAGGAAAAAATAATTAATCTCAGTAAAATTAATACTGCCCTGAAATATAATGTATTGTAAATAATATTATTCAACCAAAAGGATGACAGTGTTCGAGAATCATTTTGCCTCATTTCCATAAAGTACAGCATTTCCTTATCAGCCTGTTTAATTCCTCAGGAAGACTAGAGAAGTTTTTTCCTTCTTTTTATTATAGGCATAAAATTAATTGCATGTTTAATGAGGCTCTTATAAATTTAAATTTGGCTCATTTAAATTTGATTTTTCATAGTGGTTTATCAGTCAGCCACAATTACTTTTCTGACAGGAAAATGGAGTGCTTGAATATAGTTCCGGAAATATTTTCCATCCATTGAGAAAGGATTGGCTGTGATGATAGTTGGCTAAAAGCTCTGATGAAGGGATTAGCGCAGACAGGTGTAATGAGGGCTGACGCCTGCTCTTAAAAACTGCCAAGACTCTTAGGCCTATGGCATCACCAGCCTGAAATGAAAGTTACCCTAAAAAAAAAAACCCTGGCATAAGCCAATTTCTGGAACGATTGTATGGAGGGAGCAGGTAAAGAGAAGGGAGAATCAGCAAACACACACAGAAAAGGGTGTCACCAGAGTGACAAGGTCGAGCAACCTGCACCCTTGCAGACTTGTCACTCTACCTGGGTTCCTTGCCCTTTTTGGTGACTCGGTTCTCTAATCTGCAGTGGGGCTGACAATTTTTACCACTTCAGAATTGTCGCTCTAGAGAGCACTGTGTAAGATAGTCTACAGAAATGTAATGTGTTGATTATGCTGTGGATTATATGTGTTGTTAACACCTGGAAAGTTTCCAAGGGAGAGAGTCAAAGACTAAACACTGGACTCTCTGGTTTTGGAGGGAGGCACTTACTGAATGTTCTGGCCTATGCCGGGCGCTGGAGACAAGTGGTGTCGTTTCTTCTGATGAAGGTCCCCTTCCCATCAAGTCTCTCTCAATAGTTCAGTGTGGGCTGAAAGTAACTAGGAGATGCAACCCTGACTAACTTGGTGCTACTGTAACTGTCCGTGACGTTAGCCACTTACCATTAGCATGCATTGGGTCCCAACTTGATACTGAAATTGAGCCGGACTCTGGGGCCTTAAAGATGCACAGACCCAGTCCTCATCCCCACAGAGCTCTCATATCTTGAGAGCATTGACTGGCATAGATTTATTGTTCAAGGTCATAATGTGTACCCATAAATGCTGATATGGGGCCAGGTATAGTGGCTCACACCCTTATCCCTAGCACTTTGGGAGGCTGAGGGAGGAGGCTTTCTAGAGGCCAGGAGGTCAAGATCAACACTGTCAACACAGAAAGACCCCATCTCTATCAATAATACAAAAATTATGCACTGGATGGACCAGGCTGGCATCCAGAGGCGGTAAGGGACAGGGTTTGGGTTCCAGGTCACTGATTCTGGCTGGTTTGAATGAACTTATGATGCCTCTTTGAGCCTCAGTTTCCTCATCTGACCAAAGACAAAATGGAGCTAGATGATCCCCCTGCTTTTTTTTTATGATTATAGAAGCATTTTTTATGTTGTCAGATTTATTACATTTATTTTATTTACTTTTTAAATTAAGTCATACCTGTGTACATTAATGCTATCAAGGGGTATAATGTGCTGGTTTTATATACAATTTGGAATATTTTCATCAAACTGGTTAACATAGCCTTTACAGCATTTTCTTTTTTTTTTCTTTCTTTCTTTCTTTTTTTTTTTGGTTGTATCTGTCATTGTTGTTTGGCGGGCTCAGGCTGGATTTGAACCCGCCAGCTCAGGTGTACATGGCTGGCGCCTTAGCCCGTTGAGCCACAGATGCTGAGCCACAGCATTTTCTTAGTTATTGTGTAAAGACATTTATATTCTACATTTTACATTTATTTGTTTGTTTATTTGCAGTTTTTGGCCAGGGCTGGGTTTGAACCCGCCACCTCTGGCATATGGGGCTGGCACCTTACTCCTTTGAGCCACAGGCACCGCCCCAAAGGGACGAGGTTTTTTTTTTTTGCAATTTTGGCCAGAGCTTGGTTTGAACCCACCACCTCCGGCATATGGGGTCAGTGCTCTACTCCTTTGAGCCACAGGTGCCGCCCTTTACATTTATTTTTTTAAAAAGATAGCTGTATATTTATTCTTCTTTTATGTATTTTTTATTAAGTCATAAAGACATAGCTCATGTATACATTACTGCCTTTTGGGGGTATAATGTGCTGATTTTATATACAATTAGGAATGCCTGCTTTGATCTTTCATGTGACTGCAAACGAAATCAGGAATTTCTGCCTTTTTCTATCTCGATGCTTTCATCTTGTAGAAATAGGTAAATCGTAGCAATATAAAGTCATGTTCAACAAATGTCTCCTTCAAAACCATTTCGTGTTTAGCCTAATGAACAAGTAGGCTATCCTATCTCCCTGTCCTATCTCCATTTAGCAAATGTTTTTTGAGCATTGGCTCGAAGCCAGGTATTGTTTTCAGTTTAATTAGAAGTGTAAAATGCTTCAACCTTGAACCCAAAGGGGCAGCTGGGCAGCTACTCACAACCCGCAGAGGTGAGAGCTTCAGTGCAGTTAATGCACTTGTCACAGGCCACCAGCCACTCGCCTGTCCCTGATCAGTAACCCAGCCTTGGTGGATGGTGAATACCAGAGAAGGAGAAATGCTCCCTGCCCTTCAGGACATCTAGAAGTTAACTGACGATTCCTCAAAAGCCCAGGGGATAATAAATTACTTTGAAAAAATCATTTTCAAGTGATTACAGTAAAAAGAAATCTAAGTGCACTATTTTTTAAGGTTCTTTAAAAAGTTTAACAGGAACCATATTGTTTAGAAGGTTAACCTTAATTCAACTTATGCCTGCTTCAGAGGTTGCTAGGAAATACGCTTATTCCAGACAGAAGCCGACTGGCACGGTTAGAGGTAGAGAGGGCGGTCAGTGTTGCTTTGAACTGTGCAGAAACAAGGAGGCCGGGAGCTTGGAGATTCTGCAAGGTGTCTATTTACATTTGCTGCGTCCATCACTTTCTATAGACCTCACAGGCATTTGCTTTTCTATCTGGCTTGCAAAAATCATGTTGCCTTAGTTAATGCACACTGTTTCCCTGTGTAATTTCTAGTATCTTCTCAGCAGACCTCTCATTCATAATTTAAGTCATTTGTTTTTTGTTAAAAAGGATGTGCTATATTAGAACATATTCAGTATGTGGCTGTGCCTCCCATGGTGAAATGGGATGGCCTTGAGAGGTGACGGAAGTTTACATGACTGTGGCATATTGGAGAGGAATCCTGGGGTGCATCCATTTGTTCAGACATCGATTCTTTAACGGAAAAATTATAAATTATCTTTTTCTTCTAAAGTTCAGACGAGTAGGTGCTAACATTTGTTATTGATTAAAAAATTTCAAGCAGCGCTTTCTCAGATCATTTTTTCCCACTCCTAAAACAATGACCGTGAATTTGTGTTTTGCATCATGTAACAAAACTTGTTTACCTGCAAGGCGAAGGTAGAGTGCAAGGCAGCTTTTCACTGTGGAAGCACACAAATGATTCACTCATCCTTACGCACAAAATAACTCACCAAACTAGTGCTATTTCTTTACATGAGGTGGTAAAGGAATTTGATCTGGTAAAATCTCACATCGGCCCAAACTGGGGCTTAATGAATGTTTGTGGAATGGCTGAATGAATGAATTGAATTTTACAGCCTAAAAGGACCATGGGATTCTATAGGAGCATAATAAATATGTTAGTGAATTTTCTTCTCCCTTTTCGTGAATCTAAGGACAGCAGTAGACCTAATTGGATCTAAGTCTAGAACTTCAGGTTTATTGCAAAGGCTTTTCATATAAATTTTAAAAAGGAAAAAATAACATTAGGCAGAAGGCAAGCTCCTTTTCCAGTCTTTAAGATAACTCAAGTAGCTAAAGACATCTAGCACTCAAGTAGCCTGAATGCTTCATCAGTTTGGACTTCGGCCTGACCTCCAACAAGGCTTCGCAAATTGAATGTGCATATGAATTTCCAACATTGAATAAGGTGGCCTTCATCGCAGACTGAATGTTAATGAAACTGAAGGACAGTAATTTGTAAACCTCTCCAAAATTTATTTTGGACCTCATCTCATGTCCTTCCTTTTCTGCCAAATTCACTCAACTTTCAGCCTGCTTAGAAATACCTTTTGAGCTGATTCTTTTGTACTCACAAGGCTTTATGTTTTGCTAAAACTAACACTAAGAATGATGCCATAATAATAAACTATCCCTAATTCTTCAATCTCAAAAGTTTGAAATTTTTGTGTTGAACTTTGAATCTGGGTCAGCTTGAATTTCAGCTGAACTGGTTTATTCATCCTCAGAGATTAGTTCCTAAGAGAATTCCTAACTTCTTTGAAGGGAGAGGGAATTTAAGGTATTTTTGTTATGTTGTATGAGGCCGGAAGAAAGCTGATTTTAAAAAGAGAGAATTCCGAGATTACGCATACACTGGTAAATATCAAAGCAATGGAGATTCAGTCAAGAGCGTAATAGCAAACTCGCTCCTTCTTCTTTTGGTTTCATATTTCTTTGTTGATTGTTATTTTCTTAATCCCTCTTTTCTAATCAATTAGATTAGAAAAAATAAAGGAAATAAAAAGGAACATTTCAGGTAGCATACGTATGTTCTCTTTATTAAGCTTAATACTTGCTATAAGCCAACATAGGCTGTCACTGACAAACTCTGTGTAGAGGACCCCAGGCATGGGAACAAAGGCTAGAGCAGGAATTGTTAACAGTACGGGAGAGAGGCAGGTTGGGTTTGGCTTTACAGTGCCAAAGGGGACAATAAGGCCAGAGAAGGGACTCTGTTTGGGTGAGAATTCGGAAGCTTTCTCTAGGGCTAGACAGTGTTATAGCAGCCTCAGAATGTCACCTACTTATTTAGTAAAGCATGTCCTTGCCATAAAATGAAGACTAGTGGTTGTCTTATAAGAACTATGAGGACGAGGATGATGAGACAATAACAATAATAATGTTCATTAAGTGCTTAGTATGTGATGGACCCTGTGCTCAATGTGAATTATATAATTAATGATTATTCTGTAGTCAACAAGGCCGAGGCTAAATGCTTTAAGTAATTTGTACAAAGTCACTCAGTTCATAAACCACAGAGCTAGAGCTTGAACAAAGATCTGATTTCAAAGCTCATTCACCTATATTAAAAATCAGTTAGTGAAAAATACCAAACTCATGCAAGGACTTTGAAAACAGTGGAATGGTATAATTACTATTGTGCACACATGTAAGTGTACTGTTTGTATATTTGTGTGTGTGTATCTCTATATTTTATATATATTCTGAGATCTGGCTTCAGAATTCTCCACTTTAAATTACATGATTGTGATTGAATAGCGGAATTATTGTTTTTCTATTGCAAGTTTAAGATATTTCAAAGTAATCCTTCCAAAGTGGAATAAATGTTCTTAAACATCATCTTTCAGGTTAGGCTCATGGAGAGCAAGATGAAATGACATCTAGGAGAAAATATTTGCAACAGAGATAACCAGCCAACAAAGATAGAACATTGCTAATATATAAGACTCCCGCAAATTATTATGCCCAAGACAACTGAAAAGGAAAAAAACCCAAGAACATGAAGAGTTAATTCCCATTAAAAAAAAGCAAACCCACAAAGTTACTAAGAGAAGCTCAAACTCACTAATAATACCAGTTTCTCTAACAGATTGGTATAGTCTTTTTAGAAAATAATTTTGTGTTAAATATATAACATTCTTTCACCTAACAATGCCACTTGTAGTATCCATCCTATTTACATAAGTCTCATCACTGTTATAATTCTTTATAGTGCCAGAAACTACAAATAATCCATAAATAAAGTCTGTATGCAAAATGTATTTTAATCAAGAAAAAAAATCAAGGTTTTGGTTAATATTTATAGCCTTCTTCTATTGATTTAATACATATGTTTTCATTTTTTTCACTGTTCTAAGCATTTTATTTATTTTTTTTCATTTAAAAAAATTTTCAGACTATTCTAGGGCTCTATTCAGTATAAGTGAGATTCAGATGGATGGATCAGTAAATAAGACAGTGATTTCAGGGAAAAGGTGGGAGGGGTATGTGTCAGGTTTTTCAACTATAAACTGTGGGAGGAAATGAGATTAAATGAACGAAAGGAGGACATTACTTCTTTATTTATTTAGTATTTTTTCTTTCTTTCTTTCTTTCTTTTTTTCGTTAATTAGGCTCAGGCAAGGTTCCAACTTGCCACCCCTGGTGTGCGGGGCCAGTGCACAGCAGCCAGCTTATTTACTTTTGCTTATTTATTTATTTAATTTTGTTTTCTTAAGAGTCCACTGCTGAGCAGAGATATTTTTATTTTTATTTTTATTTTCATTTTATTTATTTATTTTGAGACAGAGCCTCAAGCTGTCACCCTGGATAGGGTGCTGTGGCATCACAGCTCACAGCAACCTCCAATTCCTGGGCTCAAGCGAGTCTCCTGCCTCCACCTCCCAAGTAGCTGGGACTGCAGGTGCCTGCCACAATGCCCGGTCATCTTTTGGTTGCAGCCGTCACCGTTGCTTGGTGGGCCCTGGGCTGGATACACCACCAGCTCAGGTGTACTGTGGCTGGTGCCCCCGCCCGCTGAGTCACAGGCGCCGAGTCAGATATTTTTATTTTTGAAGTGCTGGCATGAAAGTACGTTTTATGATTTTGGTGATGTTAGCATTTTATAAATGAAATTATGTTTTAAAAAGGAGAGAATCACCTATCTTACTAAGTAGTCATACAACTAAAGTTACAAAAATCTTGGATTTTTGTGAAATATGCATAGATAGTGCATGGCTGATGATAATTTGACTTATGATTTTTCAATTTTTATAATAGTGTGAAAGCAATTTACATTCAGTATAAACTATATTTTAAGTTCGCATATAAGCATTCTGCTTTTCACTTTCAGAATGGTGTTGAATAAATTACATGTGATAGTCAACACTATATTGTAAAATAGGATTTGTGTTAGAAGATTTTGCTCAACTGTAGGCGCGGGTTAAGTGTTTTAAGCATGTTCAAGGTAGGCTAGGCTAGACTATCTGGTGGGGGAGGTGTACCAAATGCATTTTTGATCTATGATCATTTCAATTGAAGATGGGTTTATTGACACATTATCCCCTCATAAATCTGGAAGCATCTGAACTTCGCAAACTAGTGAAGCCCCTTTTAACAATTTTCCTTTATTGAAAAAGTTATATCTATGAAACATGTATAAAGACAAGCAAGAAATAAATAAAAATTACTCAGAATTCTTACAATCCTCACAATGGAGTAGTAGTGTTCTATTACATAATGGTTCTTGTAGACTATTTTATTTCCTGTTTATTTCTAACCTACACAAAGTTTTGAATACCATTGCAAAAGTAAAGGCACTGGGAATCTTACTCATTGGTAATTTTCTACAAATTTTTTTTCTATGCATTTGTATATACTTTTTTAAAAAATGTGCAGTGTTCTCAACATAGGTCCACATAAGAACTTGCACACAAATGCTCATAGCAGCATTATTAATAATAGCCAAGCAGTGAAAACAAACCAAATATCCAGTCACTAATATACAGATAGATAAAATGTGCTAGTATTTCATAAAGGGGAATATTAACTTGGCAAAAAAAGGAATAAAGGACCGATATAACATCACTGAACATTATGGTAAGTGAAAGAAGCCAGTCATGAAATATCACATAGGAACTCATTTATATGAAATGTCCAGAATTGTCACATCTGTAAAGACAAAAAGCAGATTTGCGGTTGCTTGGAGCTATGGGAGGGCTTAAGAAAGGTATGAAAAGTGACTTCTCGTGGGTACAAAGTTTCTTCATGGGATGACAAAAAAGGTTTAACATTAGATTATGGTGATTGCTGAACAAGTCTGTAATTATACCCAAAACCAATGAATTGTACTTTTTAAGTGGGTAAGCTTTTATGGTACATACATTATCTCTAAACAAAGCTTTTTAAAAAAAGTCTTATGAAGGGTCAGGAGAAAATTACTAAATGCAGAACACAAATGTTTTCACACAGTAAATGAGAAAATCTCACGAATGTTATGTCGAAAAGGCGGATGAAATTATCTCAGATTGTATATGAAGCCCGCACACTGTACTCCCTGATTGAACAATTGTACACAGTTATGATTCAATAATAAAAAAAAATTAAAAAAATTAAAAAGTTTTATGGAAGTGTTTCATTAATATTAGTAGTAGCTGTAAAGGAGAAGAGTTCTAGACCATTCAGACTATTTCTTTTGAGGTCTCCTTCTCCCCTCCACATCTCTGAGTTCCCTACACATTTAGCCTCAGAAATAAACTTGGGTGATTGTGGTTTTTTCCAAACTGAATTTTTTTCCTTCTAATGTCTTTTGAAACTATTTTGTTGATACTTTTCTTGAACCAGCAGCCCCCAAACAAAACTAAAATTAAAGAAGTAGAACCTACCTTCAATAATATGCTTTCTTGATAGCCCCCTTTCTGTTTCCGCTCTGCCAAGAAAAAGAAGAGAATACTTGGAGTGGGGTTGTGCTTTCCTTTTTAAACCTCTGTTTCAGAAGAGCAAAAAGAACAATCATTCTTACTTAGAATGAGATGCTCATTTTACACCTTGTTCTTAGCAAATTCTGCACCATTGGAGGCTAAGGAGAGAAGGCTGGGGAGCAGCACCTGAAGTCCTTGTTCTTCAGAGACCTCAGGAGATGAATTAGCCTTGACTGTCACTGTCACCACACCAGTCACACTGCTCAGCACCAGCTCATGAATCAAAATACAGATAATGAAAATCCCCGTTTCTCATAGGCACCATGTTGCTTTGTTTTTGTATGAGTTAGAATAGAAGATGTAAATTCCATCTTCTGTCTTCCTATCATCAGAAACAGGTTCAAAATATTAGTGTGTGTGTTTGTATGTGTCCATGTACACACAAACGTTTTCATCAGAAGGTTCTGAAAGACGATTTGGTTTCTACCTCCAATTTTTCAAAAGCCTATTTCTTATTAATGATAAGGAGGTAAAGAAGGTTTTGTTTGTTTTTGTTTTTGTGAAGACTCCACCATTCTTTGAGATTTCCATTTCTCAAAGATGGAAAATAACAGTGCCAACAAATCCCCCAGGATGTGGAAGAGCTTGCTGTTTCCTGACATGTTTGTCAAGAAGGCCAGCCTTCTAAGGCTCGCTGAATCATGTAAGCCCCAGTTCAAACGCCAGCAGGCCCAGCAGAAGCCAACCCATCCTGTGAAATTTGCCCTGCATCCCGCGGCACAGAGAACACTCCTCTTTCATCTGGTTTGACGGGGAGTGATGTAGGCAGCTCCGTGCCATTCTCCAATGAGATGGTCCTTTTGATCAGTACTTTCTGAGGCCTCCACAGAAATGATCAGAGACTCACACAAGGAGCTAGACAAGATAATTTTATCTTTGCATTCTGTAGAAGCCTCTGGATTTTGGCAGGTTTGAGTTGCTTTTCTTCTGATGCTTTGTGCTTCTTTTCCTTTCCTGAAGTTTGAACTCTATTTTGGAAATGGTTCTAAGTATGAGACTGGTATTTGAAAAATCTCCATGAATCGCTTAGTAACAAGTGACCACATGCTTTGCACTAAATTTTTGTCAACGTATCTTGCTAAAATGGAATCATAGGCTAATTGCTATTTCCTTAGCATGAGAAGAAAAAAAATCCCTCTCTCTAAGCCAATTAATTTTAGTTTGCTAGATGTAAAATAGATGCCTTAAAGCAAAAAAGCAGAAACTACTGGCTGATTCCTATTTTGGAGGAAAAATGAAAGATGTTTAACTTACTTTCCACCCCAGTAGAGTTTGGTTGTTATGACCAGGCTGGACCTCCTGTGTATCAAACAGACAAACACAGAGAAAGAATAAGTACATTGCAGGTTATTGTAATGAGTCATTTATTATCATAGCACCAGAAAAAATTTGTTATTGTAGCCCACATTTTAAAAAATTGGTAAAGAGATACACTTGTTAATTTATGTCACTGAAATGTAAGGACACAGAAGCTAATGAATGGGGACTGGAAGTCAGATCCTAGGGAAAGAAGTTCAAGGGAGATGATGTTTGCCTGGGGTGGGTGGAGGATGAAAAGGACAGTGACGGCAAGCCCAGGACAGTGGTCAAGGTAGAGGTGAACGGTGGGTGAGTATGGAGGGTCAGAAATGGCAAATGGGGGTGGAAGTGAAAGGGCTCAAAGGCTGCATCATTTTAGTAGCTCAAGAGAATAAACACAATGAATGCCTATGCACTGTCAGGCCTGATGCTGACTTGTGTGTGAACTTTTCCTGGAAGGAAGTCCACCCTCTGCCAAGGACAAGGGCTTCTGGGGGATCTGAGTTATTATCCACTTTAACCATTCTATTTGCAGGCAGGAATTGCCTCCATAGAAGTATGAATGATGAAGTAAGTTATATTAGTCAATACAGATTAAGAATGAGTAAGAAAAATACTTCTTTGAGCATCTCCTTAAATGGAAACGTTGTTTTAGGAAAATGGCCCTGAAGTCCTTAACTTGAGCTCCTACCACTTGACTTTTAAAGGATTGAAAGGGATGAGTCTTGTCAGCAAACTCATGGGCAATGAAACTGTAGCATTATGATCATGGAATAAGAAACATGTCTTGAGAACTCCAGGAATATTATCTAAAATCAGGAGGCAGGCTTCAGTGCAATTTCATTTCCCCAGGTATGTAATTCGATTGAACTGGTCTAGGAAAAAAAAAATTATCTGAGATTCAAAGGTTAAGTTCAAACTTCAGGAGTATTTGAAATAAGGCATTTATAATTCTAACAGCTGTAGACTCGATGCCTTGGGGCTCTCAGGTACAAAAACCTGGCATGATTAATGATAACCAATGGGGAATGATGGGGACAACTTGGCTGCAACAACAGCACAAAAAAATTGTTGAAAATGTCAGCAACCCCATCCTGCTGAAGTTAATTCCCTGAAAAGTAATTTGAATCACTGTAATGGAAGGTCTATAGGTATATGTACCTGGAGATTACACACTCCAAATGGGCTGATGTACTTTCCAGGTTAATACATCAACCTCATGATACCTATTATAACAGCCATCTGCCACAGGGGAGCCAGGCCTCCTTTAGCAAATACTTTCAACCTTCAATGAAAAGCTGGATGGAATACTATTTTAAAAAGAATGAAGCCCTTTTGATTATTCAGAGCAGTTGGTCCTGCCAAAGCTGCACGTGCCACCCAAATGCCACCACGCAATTAGTTTTCCAAAGCTGGGCTTCCTGTAAAATGTTTGGCCTCCATGGGTGAGCACAGTAACATTCATGTTCCAAAAGCAAGGGCAGACAGCAGCTGGCCAAATCATCCCCGACTCCCACAGACACTCCCGGAGCAAGTCTTCAGAGCGGGTGGAGGATGACAACGGAAGTATTTCACAGTGACACAGCACAGCCTTCAAAACAGTTTTGCACACTTGATCTTGCTTTGTCAGCATGGCACTCCATGAACACTTATGCTGTCCATGTTATAGGGGACATTGAGAATCACAGATGAGAAGTCCCTTACCCTGGACAACACAGCTGGCACCAGGACTAGCAGCCAGGGGCCCACGCTGGAACAGCTTTTAGAGGCTCAGTGCTACAGTGACGTGGCCTGTCTTTCCACCAATCTCACGGGGGAGCCGTGAGCTGATGGAAACATTCTCAGTACAGCGGTAGCTCGAGCTTTTATTTGCAAGACTGGATGGCAGTTGGAGGTGTACATGATAGATTCTGCAGTTGCAGGGAGTGACAATGTGATGTTCTCTGCGGGCTGAGGGGCACATAGCTGTGCACCAGTGCTACCCCACCCCCTCAGGGCTGCTCTGGAGGCCTGTACCTCACTGCAGACCGACTGGACATTTATGGGACTTTCTGTAGGGGCTGAATTGCGTCCCTCCTCCAAAAGACACGTTAAAGTCCTATCCTCCAGCTCCTCGGAATGTGAGGCTATTGCAGATGCAATTAGCAAAGATGAGGTCACACTGGTGTGGGGTGGGCCTTGCAAGAAGAGGCATAGCACATGAGGGGGAGACCTGGAGAAGGCGGAGGCGGGACTGCAGGGCTGCAGCCAAAGCCCGAGAAGTCCCACGGGTCACTGGCAACCAGCAGAACTGGGAAGAGGCGAGGAAGAATTTGACCTGGAAGTTTAGAGGGAGCGTGACTCAGCCAACACCTTCACTTTGGACTTCTGGCCTCTAGAACTTTGCAAGAATAACTTTCTTTTTTCTTCTTTTTTCTTTTCCTTTCTTCCTCCTCCTCCTCCTCTTCTCACTCTTTCTCCTTGTTCTTTTTTTTTTCTTTTTTTGAGACATTCTCATTCTGTTGCCCTCAGTAGAATAGCATGGCATCAGCCTAGCATACTGCAACCTCAAACTCCTGGGCTCAAATGATCCTCCTGCCTCAGCCTCCTGAGTAGCTGGGACTACAGGTACATGCCATATGCCTGCCTAATTATTCTCTATTTTTAGTGGAGACGAGGTCTCTTGCCCAGGCTGGCTTGAACGCCTGATCTCTGGCAATCCTCCCTACTCAGCCTCACTGGTGTGAGTCAGGGGGCCTGGTCAAGAATAACCTTCTGTTGTTTTAAGCCACCCACTTTGCGGTACTGTGTGGCAGTGGCTCTAGGAAGCTAAAACAGCCCCTCTTTAGGCGGTGATGGATTTGCCAACATTCTGAGTGGGAAAGTAACTCAGGCAAGGTGGAGAACTGGGTAGGAACGTGAATATTTCCCCATATGTAAGGTGGAATATAGTTTTCTATTACCATCCTTACAGTTCCCTGGGGTGGGGGAGGAGGGAGAAAGAGAAAGTAGGTCACCAAACTTGATTTGCTCATCTCTCCATAAATATCTGGGTTTCCATTCCCATACAGCCCTCTATGCCTACCGAAAGTTGATCTCAGAGCGGGGAGTAAGCTGTGCTGAGTGTACATCGAGCTCCCTAGATTCCCCTCCTGCAGGGACTTTAAATTACGTGTGTGAAAGCATGATAAACCCCTCTTGATCTCTGCTCTTTGAGAATCTCTGTGCTTTCTGGAGTAAGTTTTAGAAATGCACACTGAGTATCCCGCCTGAGTACAAAGCTCTTTGCACGGTCACTTTCCCCACCACTATAGCACTGTCACTCACGCAGCAATCAGCATATATTGTGCCAGAGGCGGGGAGGACTCTGCTGGGGGTCTTTGCTGGGCTTGGCCTAACTGTGTGCGCATGCTGGGAGGAAGTGGCTGCGTGTCTGACGTCCCGGTGAGAGGCGGGATTGCCTCCCACCCCACAGCAGAAATTGGGGCGGCCTTATCGCCACTGGCTTTGGCTATCGATGACAACGGGATGAGATGTATAAGCACAGCCCCTGTGTTTCGGGGTGTGATTCTCCCTCAAGGATCACAGATGAAGCACTTTCCTGAATACCCAGATTACAGGGCTCCTGAGCACACAGAGGGACGCTGACTAATTGCCTGGGAAGAAAGCTTCGGTGCATTTACCCCAAGTGTTTTGTTTCCTTACTTCCTCGTGTCCAGAGGTACTAGAGAAATGAATATAAAACATAAATACATGCATATAGATAATCAGCTTCCTGCCAGCTCCCTTCCCTCACGACATTACCACAAACGGCAGCCAGAAGCCATGAAAATGTCACTTTCTTTTATGCACAAATCTCTCACGATTTCCTTCACTGCTCAGCCCCATAGTCATTCGTTGTGATCAGTGACTAGTCAATAATTTTTGAAGTATAAGTAATGAACTAGCTGGCATTCATTTCCAAGCCACTGTAAATCTTTTTTTTTTTTAACTAAGAATTGCCTGTTTAATTTTAGGGCTTTTGCTCAGGTGTCGTGAGATTTTATTTTCCTTTCTCTGGTGCAAACCGTAATTCGCCTACAAGACACACAGACAGTCAGGATAAATGCAGTACCTCCAGCCCTTCTTCTTAATGATGCTGCCCAGAATCACTTCAGCCCTGCAGGGGAAACAGACGACATCTTAGGAGACAGCGCCCTGGCCAAGCAAAGAGCCACCCCAAACCCCAGAGCCCTTCCTTGTTTGAACTCTCAGTCTACGTAGCCCGAAAATAGAAGCCGCTCTCGGCAGGGCGCGGAGTTTCCGTGTTTCTGCTTGTGGCTGCAGAATCCTGTTCCCAAGTGTTCCAGAAGCACCTGCCCAGTCCTGCCACACTGGCAGGAGACCACTGCGGCCCGGCGCTGAGAAACAGCAGAGTCATCAGGCAGCGTGGCATTTCTGAACCTCTATCCCTTATGTAAATACCCTGCTCGGTGGCATTCAATGGGACTTGCGGCTTCCTTCTCCTCGCTGTGGAGCGATTCGGTCATGACAGGGAGGACAACAAGCCCTCTCGCTGTTTAAACAGAAAATATTGACTCCTAGGTGACCTTGCAGGATAAACCAAGACCCCAGGTGAGGATTTAGATGTCCCAAAGGCCAGGGCACTAGAGATGACCTGGGGTCCAGTGACAAACTCTGTCATAGGGGCAAGATAGAAGGAGATAGAAGAAGTGTCCCTCCTTCCCCTGGGCCGGGTCATGGAGGGGCGCACCCAAGAGTCCACTGTCCCCTCCCCTTCACCTGCTCCAGCTGGGACCCAAGGATGAGGAATCAAAGCCTTCTTGCGAGTCCCTCTCAGTGAGACCCACATCGTGAGACACCTGGGCTCCCGGCGGCTCTGGGAGCTGCCCCCTGGCCAGTAGGGTGCTGGAGGTGGGAGTCACCATGAGCAGTTTCGCGTCTTCACTGCAAGTTCCCTCTGTGTTAGAGTGAGACCCTGCGACAAGCCACGGCGCAGGGGAGCTGTGGGGTTCACCCCGTCAACCCAGCAGACAGGCCCGGGGGGCCATGCCGATGCCCTTTGCACTCCTCCCTGTCCATCTCCCTTGCATTTCACAACAGGAACATCTCAACTACACCCCGACAATGCTTCAGTCAGTAACCGCCTGGGGATCCCTCCCAGCGGATGCAGACCGAGCTCTGCCAGGCCTGCTCCTCCTCTTCTCTGCCTTGGCCTGGTTTGGTAGTAGGCAGGGAGAGCAGGAGGTGGGCAGGGGAGAGGAGGAGGTGGGTCAGGGGAGAGCAGGAGGTGGGCAGGGAGAGCAGGAGGTGGGCAGGGGAGAGGAGGAGGTGGGTCAGGGGAGAGCAGGAGGTGGGCAGGGGAGAGGAAGAGGTGGGCAGGGGAGAGGAGGTGGGTCAGGGGAGAGCAGGAGGTGGGCA
>CAUYON010175463.1:0-10579 GCA_963573935.1 Arctocebus calabarensis
CACAGGAAATTGAAACTTTTGGATTCCAGATAAAAACATCAAATTACGACATCCTCCTCATGAGGAAGCATCCAATGAGGAAAGTCAGAGAAATGCCCAAGAAAATAGGCAGCATAACAACGAGACTCCAACATCTGTCTCTAACTCACAAGAAACTGAGTAGGAAGAAGAAAAAGACAAGAACCCCCAATCCGAGAATGGTGACCCTGGAACAACTACAAAGATTAGGAGCTGTGACAACCAAAAGCCTACGAAGACGACATCATAAGGTAATACCTGTTAATTTCTTTCTGGCTATATTTGCTTTAATTATTGCTACTACTAAAGGAGAAGATTATCATTATTGGACTTACGTTCCTAATCATTTGCTTTTGCGAGGAGTTAGTTGGATAGAACTAACTGTGCCAATTTATGTTAATGATTCAGTGTGGCTCCCAGGCCCTTATAATACTTGTGGGCCTTTTAAACCTGAAGAAGAGGGCACTGTGATCTCTAATTATGCTACTGGAGTGACAGGCCCTCCAATTTGTTTTGATCAGCAATATCAATGTTTAAGTATGGAAACACAATTTTGGTTGAGCCACTGTGATAGAAGTTCTCCAAATAGAGATGTTAAAAAAGAAATGTTTATGTTAAGTGAAAATACCATCTCTAGACTTGCACCTGGTGAAATTAATGGGTATCCAAAGCAAAATCATTTGTGGAAAGTAGCTGCTGCATTACAACCATTATAGGCTTGGGTAAGTGGATTACATTATCATCACACCACCACTCCTTAACAGTATGAAGTGGAGTTTTGGCTCCAGAAAAGGGGGAGCATACAAGCCTGTTTGAAGCTACCATTTGTATGGTTAGAAGGAAATATTAAATGGAATGAAAAAACAGGAGAAATATTTTGTGCCTCATGTCAATTGTTTACTTGTATTAAGCAATCTCTGAGTTTTAATCCTGAAAAGGAACAGCTATATTTGTTGGGAGCCCTAACAGGTGTTTGGATACCAGTGAATTTGAATCGTCTGTGGGAAGAGTCACCTACCTCAACAGTGCTATAGATGCTGGCAGATGGAATTCTCAAATGGAACAAGCATTTTGTTCGACTTCTGATAGCAGCCATTTTGGGGGTTATAGCTGTGACAGCATCAGCAGCGACAGCAGGCATTGCTCTAACCCAAGGAATAAAAACTCAGAACTTTGTAGCTGATTGGCATAAGAACTCTGAACAATTATGGACTGCACAAAAACAAATAGATACTCAATTGTATAATGAGATTTCGGATTTAGAACAAGCTTTTGTCATGTTAGGAGATGATCTAGTAATTTTAAAAAAGCAAGCACGATTGAAATGTGTTTGGAACATAACGACATTTTGTATTACCCCTGTAATGTATAATGAAACAAAATTTCCATGGGAAAAGGTTAAAAACATTTGTTAAATCATGATAATTTGACTAAAGAAATTGTATATTTACAACATGAGGTGTGTTCGACTTTTAAGAACAAGTTAGAAAAGATATATGGAGATCAAATTTTAAAAGGAATAGCTGATGGAATAGAAGAAATGAACCCTTTGTCTAAAATTCAAGGTTTAATTGGAATTTCAGTCAGAACCTTGGCCTTGTTCTTAATAATAGGATTAATATTGTATGTTATTTTTAAAAGAGTAAGAGCTACTCAACAACAAAATGAACATTATACTCAAGTGTTTGCTGCAATGATGACAGACATGAATAGCATGTAACAATAAAAATAAGGGGGAACTGTGGGTTTTGAAATCCCCATATGTATGCCTCATGTATGTCTCATTCAAGTAAGCCACTAATGGGTTAAATTGGCTTTTGCCTTCACAGAAAAAGCAATAGATTTGGGCAGCCCTGAGGCAAACACAAAGACTGTTTTCTGGTCATCCAGAAACAGATGCTTTGAAGTTTTTGCAATAGTTGGTCCCAGGAAGATAGAAGCTGAAAAGATCCAGAAGTCTAAAGATCTTAGCACTGTGGAGAAACAAAGTCATAAACCCATTTAAGATTAACTTGGTGAGTGCATGAGGAAGCAGTTCTCCTGTAGCTTTGTCTCTCTTTATTTTATGTAGATTTCTTAAGACCTAAGGCAAAAAAGTATTGTGCTGTTTTCCGGGACAGGATATCTGCCACTTAAGTTTAAAGTTAAATAATGAATATTGTAAATCATAGATTAAGTGTGCACATGACTGCAAAAGCATATAAGGTAGTCAGAAATAAAGTTAATTTGCTACACACCACTTGGAGAGTGTGTAGTCTGTTTCTCGCATTTCCCCTAATAATTATAGGTACGAGTTCTGCACCTGGGGCATAGCTACTGTCCCTTGAGTCTCCATTCATGCAACACAAGTGGATTTATGTCTGCCCCAGGCACCTTCCTGATAAGTGTGGAGGAGAATATTACTATGTGTGTAAGTCATAGGACTGTGTCTCCACTGGGCAAATATGGTGGGATCCCCCTAGAAAAAGAGACTTGATTGAAGTAAAGTGGAAACATAAATTCCCTCCCATGAAGGAAGGGACCTGTAACCCAGAAGAAAACACCAGATGTGATAAACTTAGTATCAACTTCACTAAAAGAAGAAAACAATCAGTGGGGTGGGAAAGTGGCAGATTGTGGAGCATACAATTGTATGACAATGCTTATACAGATCCAGGAGCTGTTTTCCAACTCAGAGTCATATATACCCCAGTTAATGATAGGTCTGCTGCAGTAGGTCTCAACATGGTGCTTAAGCTCCCCCTAGTAGTCACCCCTAAGTCACACAACTCTCCTGGCTCTCCAGGCCAAGCACTTGGCACTCAATTTGATTCTAAACCACACCTTTGCACCTACCTCAGACCCTGACCCACTTTGGAAACTGGTTACTGCTACATACCAGATTTTAAATACTTCCAGACCAGACCTTACTAAGTCTTGTCAGTTATGTGTAGAAGCCAGACCCCCCCCTATTATGAGGGAATTGCCCTAATAAATAAACCTAACATCAGCTCCCAAGCTAGTGACTGCCGCTGGCAGGTATCCAGGCTATGAGTCACCTTGCAGTCCATTATAGGACAAAGAACCTGTATAGGCCAAATACCCTCCCTCCCCCCTGATATAAGCATCTATGTAATAAAACTTTCTTCTTGGATTGAACTGGGTATGTAATTCTTGCCAACAATTCCTGGTGGGCTTGCTCTACAGGGGCCAACCCATGTTTATAAGGGACAGCTCTGAGCCTAACCCAAGATTTTTGTATATTAGTACAGCTCATCCAAGCTGCTCTATCACTCAGAGGAAGACCTGTACCAATCATATGAACCGGTTGTGAGTACAATCAATAGAATTAAAAGAGAAGTGGTCACTACAATAATTCTAGCCATGCTCATAGGACTTGACATAGCAGGGGCAAGTACAGGAATCTCCTCCCTAGTTCTCCAGGATAAAAACTATGGTGCCCTGCATACTGCAATAGACTTAGACATAGAGAGAATTGAAGATTCCATCTCTCATCTTCAGGAATCCCTAACTTCCCTCTCTGAAGTAGTGCTCCAAAACAGGTGAGGGCTAGACCTACTGTTCCTTCAGCACGGGGGTGGGGGGGTTGTGCACGGCCTTAAAAGAAGAATGCAGTTTTTACGCTGACCACTCAGGAGTAGTTAAACAGTCAAGGGAATTAGTAAGGGAAGGTCTGCATAAAAGGAAACTTGAACGGGAACAATCCCACAGCTGGTATGAATCTATGTTCAGCAAATCTCCCTGGCTCACAACCTTAATTTCAGTTATAGCAGACCCACTTGTAATCCATTACTGTTATTAACTCTCGGTCCCTGCATAATTAACAAATTACTGGCCCTCAAATGAGCCAGATCAATGCTGTCTAAATAACGGTTTTATGAGCACAGTATACTCCCCTTAGCTCTGAATTCACTAGTGACAGCATAGAACTAGGGCCCATAAGACCTGCTGAAGACCCATGATCGGATCTTCTATGTACTAGAAGAGGAGGAAAAGAAAGAACCAAGCTGACTCCATTTTGTTAAAACTAACTCATTTTGTCCCACAGCCTTTCACTAATTCTACTTTGTCCACAGCCTTCAGTTTGCAGCCGCATACCAAAGGGTATAGGTGACCTGCTTCCTCCCCCACCCCCGCCTCCAGTATGTCTGCCCTGAGTGATAACGGCACCCACCCTCTGCCCCAGTAGTAGTAAATACTTCCCCAAGCTAATTAGCCCAGAACAGACATTGTCCAGGCCCTTAAGCCCCTATCAGTTCTCCTCAGCAGTTTGCCCAACACCCCCTCTCTTTGTTCCTTTCTGTACCCTTAAAATTGCTCTCCCCTCTGTGGGCAAGGCTTTTCTGCTTTCCTGCTGCATCAGGAACAGGAAAGTCTAGCCTAAGTAGCTAATAAACTACCTCTTGCTTTTGCATTGGACTTGGTCATTGGGTGATTTATGGGGGGAGACCCCGCGACTTAGGCACAATAGAGTAAATAGTAAAATGGAGTTAAGCTTGTTTTTTAACATTTCTATATCATATACAGATGGTATGAAGACCACCTTAACATAATCATGAGGGGTTTTGTCACAGGGTAGTTAATGACTTTCTGCAGAATACTAATAATTCTAACAGTTCTAACAAGGTACACAAGGTACACACTTGAAATACCATGCAATTAGTGGAAGGCAAGTGGAACCAGTTTTGTTTTTTGAAATCAATAAAATGCAACAAAACAACAGAATAGAGTCAGGCCTGCTTTGCCTCCCCACTGATTCTCAGGAATAAGAGTTACAACAAAATGGAATTAGGCCTGCTTTTCTTTCACCCTAACAATACATCCCAGCAGGGTGTTCTCTTGTCAAGAGAATATGTTACCCATCTGTGGGAAAAAACAAACATCCAGCACCTTAATCAATCCCACCCATGTTCCTGGGTTGTCAAAGTGCTCTCTGACAACCCAGGAAGGCTTTCAGCCAAAGTAAGGGAAGTGTCCATCAGATGCTTAGGGAAGAATTCCTGTGGAGCATGCACCCACCCCCAGCCTATGCACTTGTCTGGATTTAGCCACGATTAAGTGTAGCACTTTGTACCCACCAGCTCTCCTTTACTTATTACAGCCAGCAGCACAGACTTAAAAACAGGTATCTGGGAGCCATCTGATGGAAGTTCTGCACTTTTCTTTACCTGACATTGGATAAATACCTGTCAATCAAAGTGGGGATGACTCCCACTGTGTAGAAAATGGCTGGGCAGTGTTTGCACGTGTCACTTTTAAGTTATAACTTTCATTAGCTCTTTTTTTTCTAAATTCTCAGTTACAAAGGAAAATAGGCTTTTTTATTATGAGCAAGTATAAAGGCTACATTTTCTGCCCTTCTTTCTTTCCCCCAAGTTATTAAGGCAACAATAGTCAAAATCAATAAAAACTTAGGGTTGAGGGAAATAGATTTGAGAGACATTTGTAAATTTTGCATTACAATTAGTTACAAATAGCTGAAGTCTTAGAAAAACCTGGAATACCTTTGAAGTTTCTCATTACACTAATAGACCAGAAAAGAGATCAAATAGGCTGAAGTCTTAGAACAACCTGGTATGATTTTGTACCTTTCTATTTACACCAATAGACCACAAAAGATAATAGTGTGCCCAGGGTCATTTTAGTTGCCTTTCTTAATTTTTAAGGGTTTCTCACCTCAACCTCTTTTAAGAAGAAGCTGAATTGTAGTCTAGGGTTGAAGATGTGAGTGAATCAAAATATTATGCTTATACGTGTAGCTTCTTGGAGCATCACTCACCAAGCTGGTTTCACCATCTTGCATGTCTCAGTTTCTCTCTGTGTAAGTCTAAAACTTCCAAGAGAAAATGCCTCTCAAAATGCTGAGTGATCAGCTCTTACATGTGTTTCCTGTATGCACCATCTTTTAAATAATTTGTGGGAAAGTTCCCTATAAGGCCGCTCTCATTTCATGGAGTCACTCCAGGCAACCAAATGAAGGCTCCTGGTCACTCAGATAATCCTTGTAGAGGAGTTATTTTGCCCTTTTTATTCACAGCTGACCTTTTGGTCTTTCCTTTTTCTAACCATTAACACAGTTTATTCTCATTTGCAGACATGCTGAGAAGCCAAATGAATTTAATTTTGGAGTGAAAAGCAATAAAGAGGACCCTTTTGAAATACATTGACAACATCTGAAAAATACCAGAAAGATCTAGCAAAAACTTAACTACATACATATAGCAATCCCTTACCAACGTTCTAACAAAGCACATAAACTACAAGAAGAGAGAGAGAGAGAGAGAGAGAGAGAGAGAGAGAGAGAGAGAGAGAGAGAAAACTCATTGGGGGTTCTGTAGAGATAATTAGAAGAGAATTAGAACCCAGGAGACACTAGTAGATCATAAAAGAGCTGTGATAGCACATTTTCAAAAGGTCCTCCAGTGCCATGGGGTCAGAACAATTGCTGGAGCCCCCAGGACCTCTGGGTTCAAATTCTGTCCACTCTTCAGCTCTCAACAAGAGAAAAGAGTGGACACAGAATGTGTTCAAAGCCTTCAGTATTTTTTTTCCTTTTTTTTTTATTATATCATGGTTGTGTACATAAATGTAATCATGGGGTACAATGTGTTGGTTTTATATACAATCTGAAATATTCAAAGTCTTCTAACATTCCTTTTGGCTCCTTTCTTCTGGATCTAAGGAAAATTGGAAAGTTTTAAGTCTTTTGCCCATGACTTGGAGATCAGCAGCCATGCTATCTGCTTTTAGGGACAAATGAGCATCTGAATTATTAGTCCTCACTCATCATTATGATTATAGAAAAAAAAAAGGATAGAATTAAGTGTTCCCATGGCTTTGTTGCAGGAAGACAAGGCCCAACGGAGAGAAAGAGCACCCAAACACCACGTTTATAAGAGGAAGGGCATTATTCACCAGCTGGGAGCTTATGGCATGAAAGAATTCCAAATGGCCATGCTCCCCATCTAGCTTGATCTGTCTCTTTTTATCGACAGTCAAGAAGTTCCACCCCACAGGTACCCTTCTCATTGGCCAGTTTGAATCAAGCAGGAGATGCTAGTCCAGCCCGCACAGAACTACAGGATTTCACAGAACTTAGAAATTTCTAAGTTCCAGGAAGTTAAGTTTTTACAAATTCCTAAGGGCTGAGTCACCATGGAGAGGACCCTGCAAGTGTATCCTTGTGCTCTCCTTGACAAAACCTGTTCTCCCAGATCTCACCCTTCTCAGGTATCCTCTCTCAGTTTAGCACAGATCTTCAATACTAGACAAGCCCCCAAAATATGTTGACAGAATTCCTTTCTCCAGAAGGTCCTTGTTCTCAGATATTTGAAGAATAAGCCCACAGACCACAGAGATCAGTGATAAGATAGGATTTATTCTGTAGAAGGAAATAGAATGGTAGGCACTAGAGCCTCTAGTAGAGGGGGAACCCAAGTAGTAAGACCCCATGTGTGTCTTTTTGTCTAGGGTTTATGTACTCTTTTGTAAATAGGGAGATATTGAAGATCACATTTGGCCAGGGCTTGGCACACTTCAATGTTGATTAGCAAATGAATGAGTGTTTTAACAAATAAATGTAGTTCCTCCAGCTCTAGGCAAAACAGCAGGGGGTTCATTGCAAAAGAGGCCCAGCTTACATGAAATACGGGATAACTGCTTTTCTCTTGTCTTGTTTATTATATTCAGAGAGTGCAGTTTGGAGAGAAAAAGTCTGTTTGCTTAGGCCTGGAAAATGGAGGCCCTTGTCCAGTCCTGAGTGTCAGAACCCTGTATCAGTATCTGTTGTTATTTCCCTTTTTAATTTCTGATAGAGGTCATTAGAGATCTTAAATTTTTATTTTTAGTTAGTTTATGTGGCAACGCAGCGTGATGAAGGGGAGTGAACCAGAGTGGAATTGGTTGGTAATGAGGAAAATAAAGCAGAGAATGAATGGAAATGAAAGATGGGATTGCAAGGTCTGACTGAGCTGATGGCTACAGCCAGCACCAAAGCATAATATCAGCTTTATTTTATAGTATCTGTACAGGGGTTGTCCAGGAGGAAGTAGCATAGAAAATATGGGGAAACAGCATAAACAAAAGACATAATTTTGGTCTTACACTGCAATTGGAAAATATAAATGACTTTAATACAGACAAATCATGTTGTTAATGGTTTCTACTCAACTTCATTAACACATGACAAGAAGTAAGAAGGGCAAGACCTGGAGGATCTCTGCATAGTTGACAAAGGAAAAGAAGAACTATGAGACTTAGTAGTTTCTACTCAACTTCATTAACATATTACTAAAGTAGGAAGGCAAAGATCACAAGGATCTCTGTGTAGTTAACTGAACAAAGACAGAGCTGTGTGACTTCTGACAGAGGGAGCATGAAGAAAGGAATATGGCTGTTTGGGGAACTGAGGAGAAGCAGTTGGCAATTCATTCTCTGAATGTTTCCCAAGCTGTGAGGGCTCTGCCATCCCACAGCCCACTCTACACATCTCCTCCTTTTCTATTTGTAAGCTTTAATTTATGAAAGGAAGTTTTTAAGTGGATAAATCCCTTGGCTCTGATTCTGCAGAGGACTGAGAAAATACAAAGTAAAATTAATATTAAAATTCTTAATATAATTAATGTTATTGTAAGATGTTCAATTTTTTCTAAAATTTATCAAAAATACCTTTAGCAACATGATTGTAAGAGGGACTTTACCTAACAAATGCAATCAATGTAACCTGGATTTTTGTACCCTCAATGAATCCCCGACAATAAAAAAAAAAATAAAGTTAAAAATATCTTTAGCAAGCTGAGCAGGACCATAAATATTCAGATGAGCTTTATGCATAGTTTGAATTTCTTGATGAAGTTTTGCTATATCGAGGCTATTATCACTATGGGACCATATTCCATGTAAAGGCTTTTTTACTTTGTCCCAATTCCATTGAGATTCATTATAAGGTTTAGGAATAACACAAATTCATTAAAACTGAGCGTGGCAATGAAAAGGCAATTGTGCTTTTAAACTTTCAACTTCATCTCCTATTGAAGTTACTACTTGCTCTAAAGCATTGAGTTTAGCTTCTATCTTTTAATATATTTCTTCTTGAAAAATAATGCTAAAGAAGTATTTTGAGCTAATGTGTTTATAAAATAGGATGTTTGAAGTGATTGACTAAGAGCCATAGCTGAAGTGACAGCACTGGCTACTATAATCCTGTTATGATCGTACCTATGACTCTTTTTTGGGGGGTGGCAATATGGTGTAAATAATTAAGTTCAATTAAAGTCTGCATATCTGGATTCATCATACCTTGGTTGAGTTAAATTCACAGGTACCATAACAAAAGGCGGCTGTTTAATTACAGCAATATCATCAAATGGATTAACAGGATTAATACAATTAGACAAATTACAATTCAAACAATTCGAAGAGAACCTGTGTTCAATTTTGGTTATAGAAATATTACCAACTAATAAAAGTTTGGAGGTGGAACATAAGCCATAACATAATGTAAAGTTTGAGGCCATTTTGCATGACGTCAGTTGTGGGTTTTAAAATTTCTATTTGCAGCAAAGTTGCAGCAAGATGCCAAAGATCTTTTTGTACCTCTCCTGTTTCTTTCATTAAAATATTTGGAATCCATTCTTCAACAGTGTCATGATCGTTAATGTTATGAGAGTCAGATAGTCACCTAGACCATTCCCATAGTTACAGAAGGGACAGTACAAGGAAGCATTCCAGGGGGTAGGGAAGAAGGAGATGCCACTTTATAATATGACAAGAAACTATAGTCAATCACTGCTAGAAAACTTCTCTGATTGACCCCACATAAGGGGTTTTGTTGGTGGTGATGTTTTGGCTCAGCAGCAGATGATTTTAGGAGTCAGTTTCACTTTCTTCATCAGTGGGATGAGAACTTGCTCTGGATCCATGTCTAATAAGCCATTCAGGAAGACAATGAGGGCTATCAGCTGTTTCAGGAAAGACACAAAGATGTCCTCTTCCCCATATTAACACAGGATCAGTTCCTAACCAGGTATCAGTTAAGGGGTCCTTCCATAGGACCTTTGGGTGTTTAGAGGATGGAATATTCCAAAAACATTCTGCTGCTGTGTGACCTAAAGTATCAACATTTAAAAAATTTAAAGTGAGAAGAGCATGGGAGAGAAGGTTATGTGGAGTTCCAGGATATATATCCCCATTTTTTAACTTTAGTAATTGAAGTGCAAGGGTGTGATGAGCATGTTCAATGATGCCTTGGCCTTGTCGGTTGTAAGTTATACCTGTTATAAGGGCAATAGAAAAAGTAGGACAAAAAGAAGATAAAATAGGGCGGCTCCTGTGGCTCAGCGAGTAGGGCGCCGGCCCCATATACCGCAGGTGGCGGGTTCAAGCCCGGCCTTGGCCGAACTGCAAAAACAAAAAAAATAGCCGGGTGCTGTGGCGGGCGCCTGTAGTCCCAGCTATTAGGGAAGCTGAGGCAAGAGAATCGCTTAAGCCCAAGAGCTGGAGGTTGCTGTGAGCAGTGTGACGCCACGGCACTCTACCCAGGGTGATAAAGTGAGACTCTGTC
>CAUYON010175465.1:0-18154 GCA_963573935.1 Arctocebus calabarensis
CCTCAGCCTCCCGAGTAGCTGGGACTACAGGCACCCGCCACGGTGCCCGGCTATTTTTTTGTTTTGCAGTTCGGCCGAGGCCGGGCTTGAACCCGCCACCTTCGGTATATGGGGCCGGCGCCCTACTCGCTGAGCCACAGGAGCCGCCCAAAACCACATATTTTTAAAAATTACTTGAACAGGGGCGGTGCCTGTAGCTCAATGAGTAGGGCGCCAGCCCCATATGCCGAGGGTGGCGGGTTGCAACCCAGTCCTGGCCAAACTGCAACAAAAAAATAGCTGGGTGTCATGATGGGCTCCTTTAGTCCCAGCTACTCAGGAGGCTGAGGCAAGAGAATCGCCTAAGCCCAAGAGGTGGAGGTTGCTGTGAGCTGTGACCCCACGGCACTCTACTGAGGGCGACAAAATAAGACTCTATCCCTAAAAAAATAAAATAAAATAAAAATTACTTGAACATAAACAAAAAGGATACCTACACCTATAGCACTATCTAGCTTAGGCAGGAGGCTTTGCCCACATTTACTTACCATAACCCAACACTACCTGGGTTCCTACCAATGACCAGCAGCCTACAAACAGAGGTCAGGCAAGACGATTCATTAAGAAAGGAAAGCCATCCAGTGGTTCATGCCTGTAAACCTAGCACTATGGGAGGCTGAGGCTGGTGGACTGCTTGAGCTCAGGAGTCCAAGACCAGCCTCAGCAAGAGCAAGAACCTGTCTCTAAAAAATAAAAAGTAGCCAGGTATTAAGGCCGGTGGCTGTAGTCCCAGCTACTTTTACAACAAAACTGAAAATGTCCAACATAACAAGGTAGAGCTCATTTTAAAGAAAATGGAGGAGCCTAGAAAATGCAGGGATGTGTCAAGGAAATGGCCTGAAAGCCAAGTGTGACTGAGCTCTCTGCAAGTCGGGATGGGCTGAACCACTGAGCCCAGTTTCCACCTAAAACCTAGAAACCAAAAAGAACTCAGACAATTGGAGTATACATTGTGGACGAAGGAAGAGTACCAGGTAGCTGGCCTGAGGGGGAACAGGAATTCCACAAGCTACTAAGCAAGACCTGGAATTCAGAGTAAGAGCCTAGTGAAACATGGACTGTCTCTCCTGGGCAGAGGAGGCAAAGTGCTCCAAACTCAAGCAGGTTTCAGCCTTCAGCTAAAGAGAGCCCAGGACAAGCAGGGCTCTTGTCTGGCTGCCCCCCACCCCCCTCATACCTGTTCCCTGACCCCTCTACCCCACAGCTCATTCACTGTTACCAGCCAGATGTGCACTCTCTTACTTGGTTCCCCAAAGCTCAGAGCTGCTTTGTTGGCTGGAATCCAAGACATCCACACCTGCAATCATCAGCCTGGGAACATGACCTGAGGGACAGGAGACTCTGCAAAGAACCTGCAGCATGGCTGTCTTAGGACCTTCATGCCTGGAGCTCTGACTGCACACACATTAATGTTGAAAATCATCCTAAGTAAAAGATGGGAGTGGCTCTCCCCCCAGATCTTTCTATACAACAGCCCCTTCCTTATTTCATCAAGACACCAGCCACCCTGAGTCTTACTATGGCATACCACCTCAGGGCATAAAAACCTTGACACTCTGGTGTCTTATAAAAGTGAACAAATATGAGCCAGCAACAAATCCTTGTACAAGTCAGGCAAGTTACAATTCTTTTTTTCAAAAAAAAAAAACAAAACTGAAAAAAGACCTAATCAAGATGCCATGTAATGACAGATCTTTACAAATAAATTTTGATAGTATATGCCAAAAAATCACATAATGATATTAAAAGTTCTTGGAATTAAGCAACAATGCTGCATAAAACTTCCATTCCCACTTATTATTTATGTGAATAGGTTATTCAACACTTACATCTAATGCCACATGATAATGGCATTATCATTATGTGATGTACACATAATCAAATTTTACTTTATGTTGAACAATTTGTCAAAGATGTAATCTATTGTGCTGTTTTGGTCAAATGCATAACAGGAATTATAAAGATGATTCGTCAATACAGAAGAAAAATTTTAATGCTTTGAACTGGGTGGGTAACAAATTTTTTTAAATTTTTAAATTTAAATGTATATACCACTTTTTTTTTTTTTTTGAGACAGAGCCTCAAGCTGTTACCCTGGATAGAGTGCTGTGGCATCACAGCTCACAGCAACTTCCAATTCCTGGGCTCAAGCGAGTCTCTTGCCTCAGCCTCCCAAGTAGCTGGGACTACAGGCGCCCACCACAACGCCCAGCCATTTTTTGTTTGCAGCCATCATTGTTGTTTGGCGGGCCCGGGCTGGATTCGAACTCGCCAGCTCAGGTGTACGTGGCTGGCACCTTATCCTGTTGAGCCACAGGTGCCGAGCCTGTATATAACAACTTTTATGGCAAATAAGCATTATATGGTAAGCAATAAAGTACTTCCAAAAACAAAAATACGTAACTTCCAAAAAGAGACTGTTCATGTATTTTTTTAAATGCATGATGGTGGTTATCCAAATCACAATGTTATTCATAATCTACTCTATAGTTTAAAAAGTGATGGCAACAAGTAATTTCCAAATTCCCAATATTTGTGTTATGCTACACACAAACATTTCTAGATGGAGTTTCAAAAGCAGGATTCCAGGCCATGCTACTACATGAGTCCACATGAGGGACAGTCTCCCTTCTATTTGCCACGCAGTCCACCCCACCCTGACCTTTCCCAAAAGCACCACCAAATGTCCAGTTCCAAGCCCCTCACCACACTGGGTGCCTCCAGTGGGCCAATCTAGACTGTTAAATTCTCCCATAAAACACAGCATCCAAAACAGCAGTCCATGTATTTAGTTGCTGAAGAAAGTTAGTAATGGTCTTTCAACCTAAAATGTACTAAAATTCTTATTTGCCCTCAGTTGCTTTGAGAAGTACTGAGCGTGTTCATGTGCAATGTGTCCACCCTCTGCTCCATCAAGAGGGAGACCAGCGATCCGAGCCTTCCCTCTGGGTTAGGTGGTTAACAGAGCAGACCCTGGGAAGTGGCAGGCCAGCATCGCATGGGCACCTGCGGCAGCCTTACCTCCAGGTGTGCTTCCTCACGGCCTGGAGAGGCCTCAGGTGTCAACAATGTCTCTCCTGTTGATGCCTTCTTCAACTTTTTGTTCTTTTTCTCTCTCACTTTGGGTATTTTTCTCTTCTGTTTTGCCATCCTGCAATAGAGAAACTGAATTGCTAAACTCATAGGAAATAAAAGGTCTTAGACCTAAATAAAGAGCTAGAAGGTAATTTGACACTGTAGAAAAAACACAAAGTAATCAGAAAATATGCAAAATATAAAAGTTAAAAAAAAAGTCAAAGCCCCTAGTTTTATCACCTATGGACAACCAACCTAGCATATGGGCGTATATTTCCTTTCTTTTTTCTGAGTGTTTTTATTTAACACAGCTGCTTGAAATCATGCATAGAGTATATATATATTCTGTGTTTCTAATTTAATATGAATACAAAGCTTTTAAAATTCAGAGAGATGCCATTTTTAGTGACAGAATCATAATTTACCAAAGGTGAAATCTGTTCATTCCCTAATTATGAAGTATTTTGAATTATTTTTGTTTTCTACTAGTATGAACTAACTCAGACTCTCCATCAATCAGGGAAGCCTTGGCACTATTTACCCATCACCAGGACACCTGGCCACCCACAGGGCCACGGTGAGCCCAGCATGCCTCATCTGAGAGTGTGAGTATCTCAGATGCCCCCGAGTGAGGTCTATCTTCTCAAGCACAGCAGTGTCTAGAACTCCACGCACAAGACAGAAGAGAAGAGACATTCATGAATTACAAAACCAATTCCTTTCCAGGACTGTGATGAAGGAACCAAGAAAAATGATACAGGAACCTAGACACACATTGGAGGAGTCAGGGCCGAGAGCCCTAGACCCGGTAGAGGGGTGTTGGCTACTGCCATGGGATCTCAGCAGGGCAGGTGGTCTTAGGAAGAACTAGGGGGAGCTAGGCCATTTTCTAAGATGGAAAAATCAGGAACTGACCAGCCTGCTAGTTCAGGGAGCGACAGCAAGAGCAGGAAGAGCCCCCCTCACCCCTATGCTGTTTCTCTCCCTTGTTCCTCATGGTCATTCCTACCCCAACCCCCTCATTCCCCACCTAAGCTCTCACCCACCTCACACTACCTCCTCACTCATTACCAGCTCCTACCCTCACTGCATGGAACCTAAAAAGGAGCTAAAAACAGAAAAGTATTTTGCAGTATCCCCACAGCTATGATGTGAGCCTCTCGCTCTGAGTATAAAAGGTGCTCCTGGCGCTGAGAGGTATCAGCCCCCACACACTGCTGTTTTGCCATCCTGCAACAGAGAAACTGAATTGTTAAACTCATAGGAAATAAAAGGTCTTAGACCTAAACAAACAGGCAGAAGGTAATTGCCAATTTGCAAGGTGTTTTGTTACCCCTTAGCTCTATAGAAACAACTTATACATTAATAAAGGATCAAATCAGGGTAAACAATAAGGTGAAACCCCACTCAGAAATTAAAATTAGACACAAAGTGGAAAATACAGACTACTTTGTATATAAAGCCTCACTCCATTTATAATACCGAAAATAGCAATAATACTAGAGAAAGCACACACACACAGGTAAAACTGTCTTAAAGGATACACATACAAACAAAACCTTTCACCTTATTTGTATCTAGGAGTTGGGATTGTATCTTTTTTTTTTTTTTAGACAAAATCTCACTCTGTTCCCCAACCTAGAGTGCTATGGTGTCATCATAGCTCCCTGTAACCTCAAACTCCTGAGTTCAAGCAATACTCCTGCCTGAGTCTCCTGAGTAACTGAGAATACAGGCACCAGCCACAATGGCTTGCTAATTTTTCTATTTTTAGTAGAGACGGGTCTCATTCTTGCTCAGGCTGGTCTCGAACTCCTGAACTGAAGCAATCCTCCTGCTTCAACTTGCCAGAGTGCTATATTTTTTTAACAGCTGGTTTTTCATTTTTTTCAAGGTTAAATGCTTTAAAAAATGAAGATTTTTCTTTAACAATAGTCTTTTAAATTTTTATTTTTATAAGGCCTACTAATATCAACTTTTATTCTGACAAACTATAATTTCATTTTCTTTATCCTGAGCCTACCCTAGTAGCTTCATTCCCTACGGTCCAGATTTTTATATAGTTATGTGTCCCTTAATCTGAGGAATCACTGATAAGACAATTCTGTCATTGGGCCAATGTCAGAGTGGACCTGTGCAAACCTAGACGGCAAGCCCGCTGCACACCCGGATTGTGCTATGCGGTACAGCTATTGCTCCTGGGCTGCAAACCCGCACTGCACAATGGCACAGCGTGTTACTGGACTGAATGCTGCAGATAGCTGTAACACTATGGCAAGTATCTTGGTGTCTAAGTAAATTAAAACATAGAATAGGCACAGTAAAACACTGCATTATAATCTTATAGGCAGTCCATTATTGATGTCATTGTCAGATGTCACTATGCAGCATACCCTCCGTCTACATAATGTGTGCTAGTAGATAAAAATTGTATATAGTTATACATGTTAGAGGTGCTTTTAAGACTGAGTGTGTATGGGGGTGGGCACGCACACCCAATGCCTTCTACCCTTGACACCAGAATGTATTCTGGACTGATGTTCAAAGATACAACTCATTCCTTCAACAAATATTTAGTGACAGGCAACTCTGCACCAGGCACCATGCTAGATGCTGAACATACAGCAGAGACAAACAAGAGCCTTGACCCCACGGAGCTCCCCTTCCAGAGAGAAAGACAAGTAAACAAGTCATACTTTTACCCAGGGAAGCAGAATGAAGAAAGCCCAGTGTGGTAAGAGACTCAAGAAATGAGAGCATGTCAGGAGGCCTCTGCAAGGACCAGAGCATGACCAGAGTAGGCAGTGTGAGCCAGGGAGGTGTGTGTGACGCAGCAGGTGCAGTGGCCCAAAGCCCACAACTGCTGAGCGGCCAGGTGGGTAGGAGCCGAGGAAGACCCCCAAAATGTGCCAAGGCTGCAAGTGTCCTGAGCAGAGCCTCCTGCCCTCACACTGCCTCAGCCAGGTGTCCCTCTTACATGTGAATAGACTTACCAAGACATAAGCCTCCCCCTTTCCACAGGGACAAATGGGGAAACCACACCTCCAGGCATGATGGGTGGCATTATTTATGCGCCTGCCTGCCACTCACAGTCCTGCTCCCCACACGCTGGCTTGCTTGCTGTTCACTGTTACCACCTCTAGGATGCATTCCACAGGCCAGGACTTGCTCTAGGCAGCCAAGCACATGCCCTCATAGAGCTCACATTCTTACCAGGAAAGACAGAGATAACTACTTTGCAAAAAAGTAATAAGAAAGGGGATACTGGATAGTAGCAATTTCTTTTTTTTTGACACAGAGCCTCAAGCTGTAACCCTGGATAGAGTGCTGTGTCATCACAGCTCATAGCAACCTCCAATTCCTGGGTTCAAGCGAGTCTCTTGCCTCTGCCTCTCAAATAGCTGGGACTACAGTCGCCTGCCACAATGCCCGGCCATTTTTTGGTTGCAGCCGTCATTGTTGTTTGGCGGGCCCGGGCTAGATTTGAACCCGCCAGCTCAGGTGTACATGGCTGGAGCTTTAGCCCGTTGAGCCACAGGCACTGAGCCGCCAATAGTAGCAATTTCAAAAAGTCATAACGGAAAGGGCCCAGAAGCCATGAACACACCTGGTGCACAACTTTGGGTCTAAATTGCACTCTCTGTGAGAAAGAGCCAGGGGAGTACAAGGCCAAACTGAGGTTCTAGGGGAGGCCTGAAATTAAGTAACAATTAAAAAGCAGTGAGTCGCAGACCAGAAGACAGGCTCCCTCTGCTCCGTCCAGATGGGGCTGTCATTGAATATACCACACTGAAAGAATATTACCATTATAGAACCAGGACATTCCTAACTCCATATTCTTTAATTAAGCCTTATCTTTAAAAAGTATCTGAAGCCAGAGGCTACAAATTTCAATTACCAAAGTAATAAGAAATCTCAAAAGAACAAGAGACTGTTGACACAGGGACTGTGAAAAGACAAAGGACTGAGCCAGCCAATTACCTCATGAGAGAAATAAGAAAAGTTCAACAAATATTTACATACCAGTTACTATAAAAGTTAAGTTAAATCTATATTCATTCTGTAAGTTACCATTAAAAATGTAATCACTAAGTGTATTTGCTAAAAAGAAGGAAAAGACTTTTCCATATTATAGAATATGTTGCTTTTAATGGTTTTAAGAGATAGTGACTCACAGCTTTTAGACAATGAATGTTATAGAAAATGACACTTTCATTTATGGTTAACTGATTTTCAACAAGAGTGCCACAACAATTCAGGGGGAAAGGACAGTCTTTTCAGCCCATGGTGCTAGGACAAATGGTTATCCACATACCAAGAACGATTTGAGGCCCTACCTCACACCATACAAAAAAAATTAACTCAAAATAGATCAAAATCCTTAATGTAAGAGCTACAACTATAAAATTCTTACAGGAAAACTATAAAAATCTTCATGACTTTTGATTAGGCAATGAATAGTCTCTTAGATATGACAGCAAAACATAAACAGCAAAAGAAAAATATATAAGCCAGGTGTAGTGGCTCATGCCTATAATCCTAGCACTCTGAGAGGCCAAGGTGGGAAGATTGCTTGAGCTCAGGAGTTTAAGACCAGCCTGCGCAATACAGTGAGATACTGTCTCTACTAAAAACAGAAAAACTTGGGTGGTGCCTGTGGCTCAAGGAGTCGGATGCCAGTCCCATATACTGGAGGTGGCAGGTTCGAGCCTGGCCCTGGCCAAAGCTGAAAAAAAAAACAAACAGAAAAACAGCAGGGCATAGTTTCCATCTATCACTTCTGCCCATGACCCCCTAGTCAATTTCCAACAAAGCATCCAAAATGACTTTTAAAATTATCTAAATCAGGCTGGACACTGTGGCTCAAGCCTGAAATCCTAATACTCTGAGAGGCCAAGGTGGGTAAACTGCTTGAGCTCAGAAGTTGGAGACCTACCCAGCGAGAGCTTGACCCCATCTCTACCTAAAACAGAAAAATTACCTGGGCATTGCAGCAGGCACCTGCAGTCCCAGCTACTGGGGAGGCTGAGACAGGAGAATGATTGAGCCCTAGAGTTTGAGGTTGCTGTGAGCTAGGCTGACTCCACAACACGCTAGCCTGGGCAACAGAGTGAGATTATGTCTTTAAAAAAAAGATAAATTGGACTACATCAAAATGTGAAACTTTTGTGCTGTAAATGATGCTAACAAGAAAGTAAAATGCTAACCCACTGCCCACTGTATTAGAGAAAATATGTGCATATCATTTATTTGACAAGAGACTTATACTTAGAATACATAAAGACCTCTTACAGGGCTGGGCAAGGTGGCTCACGCTTGTAATCCTAGCACTCAGGGAGGCTGAGGTGGCTGGATCACCTGAGCCCATGAGTTTGAGACCTGCCTGAGCTATAGCGAGACCCCATCTCTAAAAAACTAGCTAGGCATTGTGGTGGGCGCCTATAGTCCCAGCTACTTGAGAGTCTGAATCAAGAGAATCACTTAAATCCAAGAGTTGTAGGTTGCTGTGAGCTGTGACTCCATGGCACTCTACTGAGGGTGACAAAGTGAGAATCTAAAAAAAAAAACAACCTCTTACAACTCAACAATAAAAGACAACCCAATTTAAAAACTGGCCAAAGGATTCAAACAGACATTTCTCAAAAGACGATATGCAAAGGGACCAATAAGCACATGAAAAGATGCTCAATTTCATTAGTCACTTGGGAGATGTAAATGAAAGGAGATACACCTTCACACTTACCAGGAGGGCTAGAATAAAAAAGACAATAACAAATATTGGTGAGGATATGGAGAAGCTGGAATCCATATTCATTGCTGGCAAAACAAATAGTGCAGTCACTTTGGAAAACAGTCTGGCAATTCCTCAAAAAAGTTAAACACACTATTACCATGTTAGCCAGTAATTCCACTCCTAGGTATAAAACCAAGAGAAATGAACATATCTACACAAAAATTTGGACACTAATGTTCATTGCAGTATTATCCAAATGGTTTAGTAATGAACCTAAAAGTCCATCACTGGACAAACAGATAAAGAAAATGTGGCATATTCACACAGTATAATATTATTCAGCCACAAAAAGAAATTAAATATTGATACACGATAAAATGAGGAAAAACTTTGAAAACATTATTCTCAATAAAAGACACCAGTCAAAAAAGACCACATATTGCATAATTCCATTTATACAAAATGTTCAGAATAAGTTATAGACACAGAAAGATTACTGGTTATTTTGGGATAGGGTAGGGAGGAACAATGAGTGACTACTAATGGATACAGAGTTTCTTTTGGGAAAAGGAAATAAAATCTAAGGGCCAGGTCTGATGGCTCATATCTATAATCCTACCACTCTGGGAGGCAGAAACAGGCCTGAGCTACAGTGAGACCCCCCGCTTCTAAAAATAGCTGGGCCTGTTGCAGGTGCCTGTAATCCCAGGTACTCTAAGGCTGAGGCAAGAGAATCACTTGAGCCCAGGAGCCTGAGGTTGCTGTGAGCTATGAGGTCTCAGCACTCTAGCAGGGGCAACAAAGTGAGACAATGTCTCAAAAAAAAAAAAAAAATTCTAAAATTAGACCATGATGATGACTATACAATCCCTGAATGCATTAAAAAAAACCCCACAAACTATAATCTACCTCAATTTATTACCACAAATTTCAAAATATAATGTCCAAGTGCTGTTTTAAAAATAAGTAATAAATCGAGAAAAAAATACTTTTGCTAAAGTGTTTGTGGTAAAGAACCATATTTGTGCCACCAAAGCTGCACATTGTATTTACCAGTCAAGGCAGAATTTCGCTCTACAGTATCAGCAGCATATAAGCAGAGTGATATCACTGTGTCAGAAAGCATCAGACACTTCATCAATGGTATTTTTTCCTTACAGGCCTTTCTGCAAAAACTTCACTAACTCAGATTAAACTCTTTAAAGCAATGCAAACTTAAGTTCTTCACTATACAGGCAGTCCTTGAATTACAAACTTATGTACCACTGACACAAACAGAGGCTGTTATAGTAAGTCCCTGTGTTACAGACATCTGACAGACAACTCACTTATGAAGGCTATTACAGGTGATAGGTAAATGTACCTGCTCCAACTTCAATACAAATTCAATTTAAGGGCCGGGTACACGGCTCTCACGCCTATAATCCTAGCACTCTAGGAGGCCGAGGCAGGTGGATAACTTGAGTTCAGGAGTTGGAGACCAGCGTGAGCAAAAGTGAGGTCCCGTCCCACTAAAATCAAAAAATAGCCAGGTGTTGTGGTGAGTGCCTATAGCCCCAGTTACTCAGGAAAGCTGAGACAAGAGGATCTCTTGAGCCCAAGAGTTTGAGGTTGCTGTGAGATATGATGTCATACTGCTCTACCAGGATGACAGAGTGAAACGCTGTCTTATAACAAAAACATTTTTTTCAACTTAAGAACAAACCTATAGAACCTATCTTGTTCATAAGCTGAGGACTGCCTATATTTGGTAATTGGAAAAGATTTGGAGGGAGTAGGGGATATTAAGAAAGGTAATCATCCTAATAATTATCACTAAAATCAGTATGTCTTGAAAATGCACCATAGGCCAGGCCCTACTCTCAGTGCTTTACACACATTAGCCACTTACATCTTGTGCCCAATGAGGTAAGCACATAGATCAGGAAACTGAAGCACATCCATCAGAGTAGGAAGTCAACAGACCAAGCTCCAAATTGGTAAACAAAAACACTCAATGAAAAAAAAACATTTAATGTGATATTTAGAAATACAAAAGTAATTATAGTCAGAACAGCTAATATAGTAAACTAAACTTGCTTCTGAGGAGCAAGATCGGGTGGGAGGGCTTGAATGCTGTTTTTAAGTCTTCTAGCACCATGTGAGTGTTTTATTTATCTACACACACTTCTTTTGAAATGGGGTCTCACTCTCTCTCCCAGGCTACAGTGCAGTGACTTCATCATAACTCTCTGCAACCTCAAACTCCTGGGCTCAAGTGATGGCCCTGCCTCAGCCTCCCAAGGAGCTTAGACAACAGGTGTGAGACACCATGCCTGGCTAATTTATTTTTCGTAGAGATCAGGTCTTGCTATGTTGCCCAAGCTGGTCTTGAACTCCTGGCCTCAAGTGATCCTCCCACCTTGGTTTCCTAAAGCTCTTTGCTAACATGATAGGTTTAAAAATGTCATTTTTTTTTATATACAAGGTTTTTTTTTTAGTTATATTATACAGTATTGAGCAGAGAATGATAAAAAGGACATTATCATACCCTACTAAAGGGAGAATAAATTGGTACAGCCTTTCTAAAAGGTAATTTTACAGCATTTATTAAGTGCTTTGCAGTAATTGCACTTCTAGGAATTTAACCTAATGAAATAATCACAGAGATTTATATGTAAGAATGACAGTGGGCAGGTGGCACCTGTGGCTCAAAGGAATAGGGCATCAGCCCCATATTCTGGAGGTGGCAGGTTCAAACCCGGCCTAGGTCAAAAAATAAAAAAAAAAAAAAAAAAAGAATGATAGTGAGAACATTATCTGTTATATTAAAAAACTAAAAACGTCATAATTGTCCAAAAATAGCAGTTGATAAATGAATGCCTCCTTTATGCAAAGGATACTCCTGCATGTAATAAATAACTGTATCAGAAAACATTCAGTCATATGAGTAAGTGCTCGTGATACAACAGAAACTGAAAAGACAGCATATACATCTACACGTATATAATATGACTCTTGTCTTGTAAGAAAAATTATATAGCTGGGTGTGATGGCTCATACTTGTAATCCTAGCACTCTGAGAGACCGAGACAGGCAGATTGTTTGAGCTCAGGAATTTAAGACCAGTCTGAGCAAGAGCAAGATCTCATCTCTAAAAGTAGCTGGTTGCTGTGGTAGGCACTTATAGTCCCAGCTACTAGGAAAGTGGAGGCAAGGGGAATCACTTGAACCCAAGAGTTTGAGGTTGCTGTGAGCTATGCCATGGTACTCTACGCAGGGCAGAGTGAGACTCTGCCTCAAAAAAAAAAAAAGGCTTGGCCCCTGTGACTCAACGGGCTAAGGCACCAGCCATGTACACCTGAGCTGGCAGGTTCAAATCCAGCCCAGGCCCGCCAAACAACAACAGCTGCAACCAAAAAATAGCCTGGCATTGTAGCGGGTACCTGTGGTCCCAGCTACTTGGGAGGCAGAGGCAGGTGACTTGCTTGAGCCCAGAAATTGGAGGTTGCTGTGAGCTGTGATGCCACAGCACTCCTCTGTCCAGGGTGACAGCTTGAGGCTCTGTCTCCAAAAGAAACAAAAAAATTATGTAAGAATTTGCACAAAGGAAAAAACTGGAAGGAAATGCATTAAAATATTAATATTCTTTCTGTGGCTCAGTGAGTAGGGTGCCAGCCCCATATACCAAGGGTGGCGGGTTCAAACCCAGCCCTGGTGGAACTGCAACAAAAAAATAGCCGGGCGTTATGGCGGGCGCCTGTAGTCCCAGTTACTTAGGAAGCTGAGACAAGAGAATGGCCTAAGCCCAGGAACTGGAGGTTGCTGTGAGCTGTGAAGCCATAGCACTCTACCAAGGGCGACAGAGTGAGACTCTGTCGCTAAAAAAAAAAAAATTAACATTTTTTAAAAAATAGTACCATTTTATTTATTTATCTTTGAAACAGTCTATGTCACCCTCAGTAGAGTGCTGTGGCATCATAGCTCACAGCAACCTCAAACTCCTGGGTTTAAGCAATTCTCTTGCCTCAGCCTCCCAAGTAGCTGGGACTACAGGTGCCCGCCACAACGCCCGGCTATATTCTTGTTGTAGTTATCCCTATTGTTTAGCAGGCCCGGGCTGGATTTGAACCTGCCTGCCTCAGTGTATGCAGCCATCACCCTAACCACTGAGCTATGGGCGCCGAGCCTAAAATGGTAACATTTTAGTTGGTAGGATTATAAAAATGTTTATTGTTTTCCTTATACTTTTCTATAATTTCTACAATAAAAGCAGATACTAGCTCAAATGTCCACTGAAGCTAACAGTGGTCAGACAAACTGGAGGGTAGGGAGAGAACTGGGCTCTGTCACCAATGAGGACAACTGCAAGTCTCCAAGAAACTCCACAGGACCTTAAAAAACATATCAGACTACAGGAGATATGTACAGACTACAGGAGAAAAAAAAATCTGTATTTAAACCTGAAAAATATCACCCACAGCTGCAGCTGTGGCTCTCACCCAACACACCTTAAGTGACCTCTGCTGTGGTCTGGGCAGGTTTGAGAAAGGGGCACTTCCCAACTCACTGGGCAAAGGCCCACCTCAAAAATGGGTCTGGCCGTCACAACCCACACACCTCCTAGAGTTCCTGTACCAGGACTGTGGCCATGCCCCATTTACACTGGGACTCACAGCAAAGCCACAGTTCTGACTCACCTACTTTGAGGAGCAGCCTCCCTGATCTCTGCCACTCTTCTCACTGACTTCACTTCCTCCCTCCTGTGGCCATACTACACCTGTCACGATAATAACTCCAAGCCCACCATCATTTCAGTGCCAAGCCCATTTCCTATCTTTCTAGCTACCCACCTCTAGGCACCCTGGAACAATCTTTCAACTCCAGCAAGAAGTGCCTCTATTGATCCTATGTTTTTGTTTTTGTTTTTGCAGTTTTGGGCTGGGGCTGGGTTTGAACCCGCCACATCCGGCATATGGGGCCAGCACCCTACTCCTTTGAGCCATAGGCGCCACCTGATTGATCCTATGTTTTAATGTCCCTAATTCCTCTCTGCTCTGAGTTCCACAATTTCCACAGCCCAGCATTACAGTCACTCCTTTACACATATACTCTCAGCTCCCTGGCACCTCTCTCCCTTCATGGTACCTGGCAAAACCCCAACTCCAGTGCCTACTCCTACCTGCCTACTCCAGCCTTCACACAGCTGAGGAATCCACAACACTAGGCTGATGGTCTCAATTTAAATTCAAAACCAGGCTCAGTGCCTGTAGCACAGTGGTTGCAGTGCCAGCCACATACACTGAGAGTGCCAGGTTCGAACCCAGCCCAAGCCAACTAAACAACAATGGCAACTGCAACAAAAAATAGCCGGGCGTTGTGGCGGACACTTATAGTCCCAGCTACTCAATAGGCTGAGCCAAAAGAATCACTTAAGCCCAAGAGTTTGAGGTTGCTGTGACACCACTGCACTCTACCAAGGGCAACAAAGTGAGATTCTGTCTCAAAATAAATAAATAAATAAAAATAAAAAATAAATTCAAAACCACTATCCTCAGATCTATAGTGCTACCTGGCAGTTCCACTACATTTCTCTACTTCAGACCCTCTTCCAGATTGATTCCCCTTCACCTCTCCTAATCCCCTAAGCCTCCAACATCTCCTGATTCTGATTCTGCTTTCTCATGGATGACTTCAGTTCCTGATCACTGACAACAAGAAATAATCAGAGGGAATCCACACAAGCTCCCACCATATCTACCTATCAACTAGCATATCCAAGCTCCTGCCAAGGCCAACTCCTCCTGTTAGCACCAGGTCTCCTCTCTCCTCCCACCTCCCAAGGGCATCACTCTAAGCCAGGGGTTCTCAACCTGTGGGTCATGACCACTTTGGACTGTATCAAAGGTTCTCAGCATTAGGAAGGTTGAGAACCACTCCTCCTCTCCCACGTCATGAGCTCTTCCCTCAACTATGATCTCCCATATCTTCAAAACTCTCTCAACTCTACATGCCCTTTAATGTACACTGTTTCTCAGCTCCCTTCTGCAGCAATATCCTCAAGAGTTGTCCACCTACATTGTTTCTAACTCCTTTCCTCCCCTCTCCTGTGCACCTTCCCCCTTCAGCCTTCTGCCCCAACCACTCTACCCCAGGGACACCCTGGTGGCTCAATCCCACTGTGGATCTTCACTACAGAACTTATCTGACCTGACGGCAGTATTTGACAGCTGATCCCTTCTTCCCTCTTGATATGTGTTTTTCACTTGGTATCCAGTACAAGATAGCACACCCACCCCTTGATCACCCTGACCTTGAACACTGAAAGACTCCAGGCTTTGTGCTCAGCCTCCTCGTTCCCTCAGTGATTTCATTCAGTCATGTGGTCCCAAATATCAACTAGATGCTGACGACTTCCAGCTTTCTCTATTTAGAGGTCTCTTCTTTTTTCTTTTTTCAAAACAGTCTCACATTGTTGCCCAGGCTAGAGTGCCATGGCATCATCATAGCTCAAAACAACCTCAAACTCTTGGACTCAAGCAATTCTCTTTGCTTCAGGTTTCTGAGTAGCTGGGACTACAGGCACCCACCATGATGCCTGGCTAGTTTTTTCTATTTTTAGTAGAGATAGGGTCTTGCTCTTGCTCACACTAGTCTTTAACTCCTGAGCTCAAGCAATCCACCCGCATCAGCTTCCCAAAGTGCTAGGATTACAGGCATGAGCCACCATGCCCTGGCTAGAAGTCGTTTCTTAACACTCTACCTGAACTACAATGTCAACTCAACCATATATATATATAACTTTATATACATGCATACCTCACCTACACTCATATCATTTCAAATTTCATATCATAATCAAGCCTCCTGAGCATCTTCCACAAACCTGATCTTCTTAGTACCTGTCCTCACAATAAATAGTTATGAAATACAGATTTTAGCTCCAACTTAAAATCTTCATGCTATCCAAAGCTCTTCCCTTTTTCAACCTTGTGACTCACCACTAAATCCTGTTGGCTCTATCTTTGAAATACACCTACAATTTGACTACCTTTTGTTACCTCTACCTTTAATATCCTGGTCCAAGCTGCCACCCATTACTTAGATCTTCCATATCTCACTTCTGCCCATGACACTCCAGCCAATCTCCAACAAAGCATCCAAAATGACTTTTAAAATACCTAAATCAGGTATTTTAAAGGCGCCAGCCACGTACACCTGAGCTGGCGGGTTCGAATCCAGCCCGGGCCCGCCAAACAACAATGATAGCTGCAACCAAAAAATGGCCAGGCGTTGTGGCGGGCACCTGTAGTTCCAGCTACTTGGGAGGCAGAGGCGGGAGACTCGCTTGAGCCCAGGAATTGGAGGTTGCTGTGAGCTGCAATGTCATAGAACTCTATCCAGGGTGACAGCTTGAGGCTCTGTCTCAAAAAAAAAAAAACAAAAAAAAACCTAAATCAGGCTGGACTCAGTAGCTCGCACCTGTAATCCTAGCACTCTGGGAGGCTGAGGTGGGTGGATTACCTGAGCTCACAGGTTTGAAACCAGTCTGAGCAAGACCAAGACCCCATCTCTAAAAAAAGAGCCAGGCATTGTGGTAGGAACCTGTAGTTCCAGCTACTTGGAAGGCTGGAGCAAGAGAATAGCTTGAGCCCACGAGTTGGAAGTTACTGTGATCTATGACGCCACAGCACTCTACCCAGGGTGACAAAGTGAGACTCTCTCAAAAAAATAAGTAAATAGGCTCGGCACCTGTGGCTCAACGGACTAAGGTGCCAGCCACATACACCTGAGCTGGCGGGTTCAAATCCAGCCCAGGCCCTCCGAACAACAATGACAGCTGCAACCAAAAAATGGCCGGGCGTTGTGGTGGGTGCCTGTAGTCCCAGCTACTTGGGAGGCAAAGGCAGGAGACTAGCTTGAGCCCAGGAATTGGAGGTTGCTATGAGCTGTGATACCATGGCACTCTATCCAGGGTGACAGCTTGAGGTTCTGTCTCAAAAAAGAAAAAATAATAATAAGTAAATAAATAAAATACCTAAATCAGGCTGGGTACAATGGCTCATGCCTATAATCCTAGCACTTTGGGAGGCCAAGGTGGGTGGATTGTTTGAGCTCAGAAGTTTGAGACCTGAGCAAGAGTGAGACTCTGTCTCTACCAAAAATAGAAAAATTATCTGGGCATTGTGGCAGGAGCTTGTAGTTCCAGCTACTTGGGAGGCTGAGGCAAAAGGACTGCCTGAGTCCAGGAGTCTGAGGTTGCTGTGAGCTATGATGCCATAGCACTCTAACCAGGACATCAAAGTGAGACTTTGTCTCAAAAAAAAAAAAAAAAAAAAAAAGAAACTCACCTACATCAGCGCCAGGTGCAGTGCCTGATTCTTGTAATTTTAGCACTTTTGAAGAGGCTAAAGCAGGAGGTTCACTTTAGCCTGAGGTTCAAAATCAACTCAGGAGAGATAGCAAGACTCATCTCTACAAAAAGTAAAAATTATCCAAGTTGGTGACAATAGGCCTCTAGTCCTAGCTACTTGGGAGGCTCAAGGAAGATCACTTGAGCCTAGGAGTTGGAGGTTACAGCAAGCTAAGACAGCTTCACTGCACTCCAGCCTGGGCAACACAGCAAGACCCTGTCTCTAATAAAAGAATAAATAAACAAAGCAGAATAAAATACCTAAGTCAGATTATGTATCATTTCTACTTGAAAACTTCAGAAGGTTTCTCCTTCCACTTAAGAGGAAAAGTCAAAGTCCTTGCAGGTCTTTTAAACTTGGGGCCTCACCTCCTCTTTGTCTGTCCTGCTCACTTGGCCCCAGCCACACTGGACTCTCTGCTAGCTCCCCCTGCACTAGATGTTTCCTCTACCTGGAACTGTCTTCTGATGCCTCCCTCCTACACCTGCTCCCCTCCACTCTCTAGGTCCAATTCTGATCCTTCTCCGTGATGTTGACCAGCCCGCGATATATCTTACCCACTTGCCTCTCCCCTGCAGAACGCAGGCTCACTAGATCAGAAGCTTGTCTCCACTTAACTGCTGTTGCCCCAGCGACTTAAAACAGTGCCGATGGCTCGGCGCCTGTGGCTCAACAGGCTAAGGCGCCAGCCACGTACACCTGAGCTGGGTTCGAATCCAGCCTGGGCCTGCCAAACAACAATGATGGCTACAACAACAACAACAAAAAATGGCCGGGCGTTGTGGCAGGCGCTTGTAGTCCCAGCTACTTGGGAGGCGGAGGCAGGAGACTCGCTTGAGCCCAGGAATTGGAGGTTGCTGTGAGCTGTGATGCAACAGCACTCTATCCAGGGTGACAGCTTGAGGCTCTGTCT
>CAUYON010175466.1:0-16006 GCA_963573935.1 Arctocebus calabarensis
CCTACGGTGCATCTTAGAAGGGTACAGGTGAAAATTACTAAATGTAGAATATAAATATTTTCATATAGTGATTAAAAGGCCATGAAGGCTATGTTAAATAGTTCAATGAAAATATTTCAGAATGTATATAAAGTCAGCACACTGTGCCCCATGATTGCACCAATGTACACAATATAATTTAATAAAAATTAAAAGAAAAGAATGGACACTTCATATTTATTAAGGGTAATACTCAATATGATGAGATTTCAATTATGCACCCAACCAGAATGTGCCTCAATTTGTAAGAAAAACTTTAACAACATGAGCAACTTGATTTCCTCCAGCTCTGTAGTACTCGGAGATTTTAACACTCCTTTAGCAGTGTTGGATAGATCCTCCAATAAGAGCTAAGCAAAGAAATTTTATATTTAAACTTAACCATTCAACATTTGGACTTAACAGATATCTACAGAACATTTCATCCTAACAAAACTGAATACACATTCTTCTCATCAACCCATGGAACATACTCCAAAATCGATCACATCTTAGGTCATAAATCTAACCTTAGCAAATTTAAAAGATAGAAATTATTTCTTGAATCTTCTCGGACCATCATGGAATAAAAGTTGAACTCAGTAACAGCAGGAATCTGCATACTCATACAAAAACACGGAAGCTAAATAACCTTATGCTGATTGATAGATGGGTCATAGACGAGATTAAGAAAGAAATTACCACATTTTTGGAGCAAAACAACAATGAAGACACAAATTATTAGAACATCTGGGATACTGCAAAGGCAGTCCTAAGAGGGAAATTCATAACACTGCAAGTCTTCCTAAAGAGAATGGAAAGAGAGGAAGTTAAAAACTTAATGGGACATCTCAAGCAACTGGAAAAGGAAGAACATTCCAATCCCAAACCCAGGAGAAGAAAAGATATATCCAAAATTAGAGCTGAATTAAATGAAATTGAAAACAAAAGAATTATACAACAGATCAACAAATCAAAAGTTGTTTTCTTGAAAGAGTCAATAAAGGAGATAATCCTTTGTCTATACTAACCAGGAGTGAGTATGCTCATGTGTTTGCTTTCTGTTTGTTTGAAGGTAAGCATATAGCATGATAAATGTTCCTCTCAAGACTGCAAGGCTAATTTCTATTTACCAAAGAACATAGTGATGATGCAAAGATGACAGATGAGAAATAATAAAGGCAAAAAAACTAATTACAATGACAAACTATCTGAGCAGGGCAATGTAGGTATGATATGAATGGCTGTGATACAGTAATCAACTGGCTAACCCTCCTTGCCTTTCACATCTCAGTTCATGCTGCTCTTTCTTAATAATCCTTTCTGACCACCTAATCTGAAGTGGTCAGTCACCAGTACATACCCTAGTTTTAATTCTCTGTTCTGTGACAATTATTTATTTATTTATTGAATGATAATTTAATTATTCCTTTACTAAAATGTAAGTTGCTTATATTCAATGCAGAATCCCAAACCTACAATGGTAATTGAAAAATGCTCTGGGCTCAATGCTTCTTCAGTGGGAGAAGAAAGTAAGTCAGTGGCAACAGAAACGTATAAGTATGAGAGGACCTTTATTTAGCAATATGTGATAACTGATTAAAGGAAGGTGATAATGAGAGAATTGAGTAATTTTAACTTCTTTTTTCATTTTATGTGTGGTGACTAAATATTTTTTGGACAAATTAGCTGAGATAGGGAACATAAAATAAGGTTTGATTTGAAAAGATATGAAGAAAGATGTAATTTCTGAACTTTTTAAATTTTAGAATTACAGATAAGAAATTCATTTCTCTTACTAAAGCTCCTTAAAAGTAATATATGGTTAATTTCACTCACCTGAGGGAATCGTTCTAATGACCTTGCTATTCTTTTTTCCTCCTTGTGGCAGGACAACGCTTTGTATTTGTCAAATTCTCTGAGGTCACTGAACAGTGTTTCCTTCTATTTACCCTCATCCTGCTCAGTTCTTAGCATCGCTAAGAGGCAATGCTGTCATTGCCATTGCCATCCGGACTAACTCAGTCCTCCAAAATCCCATGTACTTCTTCATGGCCAACTTACCTCTCCCAGAGATTGGTATATCTTCTCTGTCATACCCAAGATACTGTACAAACTTGTGAGCAAGGCCTGAGGAATCTTTCAGGAGCATTGCACCACACAAATGTATTTCTTTACATTGTTTGCTATCAGAGAGTCCTGCCTTTTGACAGCCATGAGTTTTGACTGCCTCATGGCCATATGCTTCCTATGACAGAATTCTAGCTATAATGTTAGTCATACTTTTACCTGTAAAACTCTTTTCACCTGTTCTTCTCATCTCCTTATAGTGACAGTCTTCTATGGCTTGGGATATGTCACCTACGTGAGGCTCAAAGCTAACTGTTCAACAGGAATGGACAAGCTCCCAGTCCTCCTCTATACAGTGGTGACATTCATACTCAACCCCATTATCTACAGTTTATGGAACAGGGAAGTCAAGACAGCTCTCCAGAGATCACTGGGCAAGAAAAATATTCTGATCCATAGATGGATACCAGAGGACACTACTCTTTGGAATGGTAGCACACACAACCTAAGAGTAAACAAACAAACAAACAAACGAAAAAAACTGTGTGCTTTCCTACCTGTCTTGGTAAGGAGGTTCTTTATAACAGTAACTGTAATTTTGAAGTCATCTCTACATGGAAATTTTGAAAGGAAATAGCCTACTAAAGAATTTCAGTGTGTGAGTCTAACAGTAGGCAGCTTTTCTGAAATATTTTCTCTAGGTCTAAAATTTAAATTTCTAGGTTATACTTCAGAATCCTGACAAATTCTTTTTCTACATGCTAAGGCATTTTCCATCCCCTGTGAGACCTATTTGACTTCTGTCCTGGTCACAAGAGGGTGTGTTCCCATACTGCCTGTCCTACATTGTTGATAATTCCCTATTAACTCTATGAAGTGCATTATTTCCTTATGTAAAATACTTTAAAATTCTCATACCTCAATTATTGGTATGTAGTACAAGGTCAAAAATTGTTTTGTAATTTTTTAAGTATAAAGAGAGAGCTTCTCTATTCCCACTAGAATTTTCTCCCTCTAACAGATGCCTTAATGCTTTCTGTATTCTTTTCTTTCTTTTCTGTGAATAAATTCTGTCTTACAAAAAAAAAAAAAGAACTGTTATAGCTATATTTAAAAAAAAATAAATAAAAAGAAAAAAAAAGAAAAAAAATTTTATATATCATAAACATATGAAAACATTCAAGAAAAGCAAATTCAAGCAGTAGAAACATTTTTTACAGAATATTAAAAGGAAAATATGGGAAACTTTTAACAAAAATTTCCACAGCAAAATGTCTTTAGAAAGATAAATAATATTAATATGTAAGGATGGAGAAAGAAAATGAAACTAAAATTGATTAATGTAAACCAATTTTTATGTAATTTACAAAATGTATACATGGGCAGTTGGATCCTGATCGATATATTTATCAAAATCTTGCTCTTACTGAGAAATGAACATGATTACAGAACATTTCTGTAGTTCTAGGCACCTATAGAGGCATTGCCTTGGGTTTGAATATCTAGTTCTCAGGAAAGTATTGTGTTAACATTTGATCTATGAGGAAATTATAACTACATATAATAGTTATATTAATAATATAACAAATAGTGGAGAATTGGTGCTATTACCTAACTTGATTATAAGTTACAATAATTGCCAAATAGAGAGATTTAATTTTCTCTCAGATTGTGATTATTTCTGCTATCAGGGGATAGTAGCACTTTCCACGCTTGACCAAAGTGTATTTTTTTCAGATATCCCAATTTTACTAAAAATTATTTAATTCATTAACATATACGTAATGCTTTGTGGTTTTTATTTGTGTGTGTATGGTAATTAACAGTGTAAATAATCTGAACATGTAAAAGTAACTGATTAACCATTATGTTAGAGGTAAAGAAAAGAATTTTATTCAGGCATTAAAGATGATAACTTATGTTTATTAATCTAGAAAGAAATCAATGATTTATTAAGCAATAAAGCAAGTTTAAAATTGTATGATATGACCTTTTTGTTTTTGTAAGTTTATAAATAAATTTGAAAGGATCAAAATGAAACGTCTAAAGAATTTTCTCTAGGAAGTCATGTTATTAATGATAATCTAATGATAGATTTTTTTCTTGATTTTTGTTTTTCAGTTGTCATCCTATAAACACATAGCTTATGTGTAATTCAAATGTGAAATATTAAGTTGGTGTCCTTTTTCTTAAAACAAATAAAATATTTTTTCAGAACAATTTTTAAAATACATAGAAGTATAAAAATTAAAACTTAGTTCAGTTAGATTCTTGTAACCCAGCAATAACAAATGTAAATATTTAAGCTATTTTAGCCTATTTATTTTTGATAACTACACATCAACGCAAATCACTTCCATGATAATATTGTCATAGCATACTGTGTTGAAAGAAGCTGAAAATGAAAAGCCCCAAAGCTGTTCTTTTTGCTAAAGATTGTTTTGGCTACTTGGTCTCTTCTCTGGACCCAAATGAAGTATAGAGTGAATTTTTCCAGATTTGTAAACTATGACATTGATATTTTGATGGGGATTTCACTGAATTTGAAAATCACTTTGGGTAATATGGACATTTTAATCATGTTGATTCTACATTCAAGATATGTTTTTCCATTCTTTGTGTCCACTGTCATTTCTTTCCTTAGTGTTTCATAGCTCTCTTTGTAGTGAACTTTCACCTCCTTGATTAAGTATATTTCTAGCTATTTCAAGCAATTATGAATGGTATTAATTCTATCATTTGACTCTCAGCTTCACTGTTATTGATATACAGAAATACCACTGATGTATATACATTGATTTTGTAACCTGAGACCTTGCTGGATTTATTTACCGATTTCTCAAATCTCTTGGTAGAGTCTTTGGGTTGTTCTAGATAAAGGAAATATCCACCAGTGAAAAGTGATAGCTTCATCTCCTATTCCCTGAATTGAATATGCTCCATATCATTTCCATGACTGTTTGCTCTGATTAGGACTTCCACAGTACTATGTTGAATAGAAATGGTGACATTGGGCACCCTTGCCTTGTTTCAGTTCTTAGGGGGAATGTTTTGAGCACTTTGCCTTTCAGAATGATGTGGGCTATGGTTTTTAAATTTTGTCATATACAGTTTTTAAATTTTGAGGTATCTTTCTTGTATGTCTAGTTTGTTGAATGATTTTATCACGAAAGGGGGCTAAATTTTGTCAAATGTTTTTCTTACATCTATTGAGATGATTAGATAACTTTTGGGTTTGCATTGAATTTCATTTATTGATTTACATATGTTGAAACATCTTTGCATTCCTGCGATTAAGCCCATTTGTTCACTCTGGATGAATGTTTTGATATGCTGTTGAATTGAATTTGCTAGTATTTAATTGAGGTTTTTTTGGTTTCTATATGTATAAGGGATATTGATTCATAGTTTTCCTTTTTTGTTGTTTTCTAGCTTTAGTATCAAGATGATAATAGATTCGTAGAACAAGTCAAAGACAACTCCCTCCTTCTATATGTGATAGAATAATTTTTTAGTATGGGTACCAACTCCTCTTTGTAGGTATGGTAGAATTCAGCTGTCACTAGATCTGGTTTGGAGCTTCTACTTCTCTGTCTCCTCCTCTCTTTCTCCTCCTTCTCCTCCTCCTCCTTTTTCCTCCTTCATCATTCTTCAATTTTAAAATACTGATTCATCTCCTTGTTTGTTATCAGTCTGTTCAGGAGTTCTCTTTTTTCTGATTGAGTCTTGGGATATTGTGTATTTCTAGGAATTTGTCCCTTTCTTCTACATTTTCTAGGTTTTACACACAGATATTTTAATAGTATTAAAGGATGATGTTTTTCTGTTTCCATGGTATCAGTTGTAATGTCTTCTTTTTGAATTTCTGATTGAGCTTATTTGTGTCTTTTCTCTTCCATTTCTCATTATCTGGCATGAGGTCTATCAATTGGTTTATCTTTTCCAAGAACCAACATTTTGTTTCATTGACCTTCTAAACTTCTATATTTTGTTTGTTTGTTTGTTTTTGTTTAGTTCTGCTCTGACTTTTGTTTTCTTCTGCTGGTTTGGGGGTTTGTTTGAACTTCTTTTTCAACTTCCTTGAGAAGTGACAGTAGGTTGTTAATTTGTGGTCTTTCTTTATAATTGGTATAGGGATTTAAGACCATGGATTTTCCCCTGAGGAAAAGTTTTGCTGAGTCCCATAAATTTTGAGGGCTTATGTCTCCTTTGTTGTTCTGTTCAAAGAATCTTTTGATTTCCATTTTAATTTTATTCTTTTTTTTTAATTGTTGGAGATTCATTGAGAGTACATAGAACCAGGTTACACTGATTGCATTTGTTAGTTAAAGTCCCTCTTATAACTGTGTCCTGTTCCCTTCTTAATCTAATAATTGTTCAGCAGCAGGCTGTTTAATTTCCACAACTTGTATGAAATTGTTATTTCTCTTGTGATCAGTTTTCCACAGTAGTCTGAGAAGATACACAATATGGTTCCACTTTTTTAATTCTTTGAGACCTGTTTTGTGGTTATGATAAGGTCAATCTTGGAGAATATCTCATGTGCTATGACGAGAACATATATTCAGTAATTTTGAGTAGAATGTTCTGTGGATGTCTATTAGATCCATTTTATTTAGAATCTGGTTTAGATTCAGTGTTTCTTTATTTACATTCTGCTTTGATGATTTGTCTAGCTCTGACAGTGGGGTGATGTTCTGGCCAATTATGACGCTGCTATTCATTGATTTATTTGCTTAGCTTTACTTAAATTTGCTATCTGTGAGCTGCTGCTGTGTTAGGTTCGTATATGTTTAGGATTGCTGCATTGTCTTATTGAATTGTTCTTTTTGACTTTCTTTACTCTGTTGATTTAAAGTCAATTTTATCTAAGAATGGGTTCCTTTTGGTTTCCATTTACATGGGATACTTTTTTCTTCATCATCCACGTTGAGTCTGTGTTCATCCCTCCAGTGTCCTGGAAACAGGAACTACTTCGGTTGTGCTTTTTTCATTCATTCAGTGGCCTATGTCTTTTGAGTGATGCATTTAAACGCTTCCCTTTAAGAGATAGAATTGATATGTGGAATGCTGTTCTATTTATCATGTTGGGTAGTATCCTATTACTTTGTTTTCCCTCTTGTGCTATTGTTTTATAAGAGTTATGAGCTTTAACTTTTGTGGATAATTTTACACTGGTGGATATCTATTGGCTTGATTCACGTATAATGCAGTTCAGTGTATATCTTGCTTTCTGGTTATGGCAAATTCCCTCACTATTTTCTTGCCTTGAAAAGACCTAATTTCTTTATTGAATCTGAATTCTAGGTTGGCAGTTTTTCTGTTTAAGAGTATTTTTGTGCCAGTACCATGCTGTCTTGACCACTATGGTCTTGTAATACAGCCTAAAATCTAAACATTTGTAATTTCCCTTTACTAAAATATATTTTCTCCAATTTCAATATCAGGTGTATCCAGATCAAGTAGAATGATATTGAAATATTTCTTCTTTTTTTATTGTTTATAAAATTTCTGGAATTGTTTGTCTTGTAAAATCATTGTGGTCTTTGAGTTTATGATAGTTTGAACTTTGTTATTTAATTTAATTCTTTGCTTAATTACTGTTTTCCTATGAATGATTATACTATGGATAATATGTTAGCATAGCAGTACTCCCAGATAGTTTTTTGATTGTTGGGATGTTGGGCCTTGGGGGGGCAGAGTTAATACTTTCCATGAAATATCTTATTTTATAACAGTGAAATTGCTTTCTCTTTTGTGATATTTTTTGAGATGAAATTTAAGTTTTTGTGTGAGTAATATTGTCATACCTATCTTGAGTGTCTTATTTGTACTGTATCACAGTATACCTTTGTTTAATTCTTAATAAACTGTTCACTTGTTAAAAAAAAAAAAAAAGATTATCGCAGATGGGTCTCCCATTGCTTCTGGCTTTTAAGGTTTCCACTGAGAAATCTGCAGTTAGTCCTATGTTTTTTTTTTTGTTTTTTTTGTTGTTGTTTTTTTTTGCAGTTTGTCCATAGCCAGGTTCAATTCAAACCTGCCACCCTTGGTGTGTGGGGCCAGCACTCAACCCATTGAGCCACAGGCACCATCCTATTCCTACTCTTTATCGATGCTATTAGAAAAGATATCTTTATTATGTAACATTTTTTTAAAATCAGTGGTATATGGAAGTAGAATTGAATTTGTCATGCTGATCTTTCTAAAGATTAAAATTATCATCTATATTTTGATCTTTTGGGTTTCCTATGAATGTAATCATATTTTATATATATATACACATATATAAAATAAAATGAAGTTTTATTTCTTCTATTACAATCTTGCTTGTTCCTATCCAATCATACTGGCTAAAATCTCTAAAATTAAGTAGTTTGAATAGAAGTGGTGAAGTGGTGATAGAGGGTATTTTTGTCTTGTTTTCAATTTTGAAGGGAAATTTTTTTAATATAGGCATAGTGCTTCCTGAAAGGTTGATTAGATCTGGTTTAACAACTTATAGCATCTTTCAATCTATTCCTAGCTTAATAAATCATTTTTATTATTTTTGTGAATCTTGAGTTTTGTTAAATATTTGATTTTGATTCTAATGATATGATCATATAGTTTTCTTTTTTTATTCTGTGTTTTGGTGATTAAATTTATTCATTTTTTGGTTCTGGAATAAATTCAATATGACCAATGTTTATATTTTCTTTTTATAATAGACTTACTTGATAATATCTTCAAATTCATGTGAATTTGTGAGATTATCATGCAATTTTTTTTCATCTTTTGTTGTCAAAGTATGCTGAACTAAAAAGGTCTTTCTTTAGCTAAATGTGTGCTGTCATTCATCATTGCATTATTATATTTATTTTTCTTATACCTGATCCACTCAGTCATTACTATCAACTAACAGGAGCATGAATGTGCATCAGTTTTTCATTGGAGTCTAAAATATTGGAAGATGATTAGTCTTAAACAAAAAGAAATTCAATTCTTTTTATTACCATCTGATGAAAAGAATGAAGGATGGATATGTATGTGGATAAATTTATAGGTATCAGGTAGAAAGCTAGTGGAATTTCTACCAGGGACCTCTGTTTTATCTTAGAAGTCAAAATGACATAAACTTTCAGAGACATATGAGACACTGAGTAGAAGGATTGAAGTATCTGTTGAACGTTTGCAATGGGGATGGGAGAGACAAATAACAGGACACACATAGAATGATTTCTGAGGAAGATGGAGAGCCCATTGGAAGTTAAAAGAAACTAAGGACTTTTAAGGCAATGATTCAATATATTTGTGTATCTATTTCTAGCACATCTCAAGTGCCTATAAAAAGTGAAAAAAAAGGCCTTGCTGAAAGGCCCCAGACCTGAAATTTTTCATGGTAAGTGTGAGGAAAAGACAAAGTGATAGGAAATTTTAAGTTAGGATAAACATAATATGAAGTTATGAGCCAACAGGACATGTATTTGTCTGTCTAATACTAGATTATTGATAGGAATTTAACATAGACAGCACAAATGAGAAAATTCAACCTTGAGCAGTTTTGAGGCAAAAGTTAAATATCTTTGGAGATTTATCTAGATTTAGCAATACTGAAAAATCAGAGAAGCAAAAGTATCTCAGAATGATCACCTGGGACAGTTTATCTTTGGATACTATAGAGATTGATATTAATTGCCATATTGGGAGTACTGTATCCCTGGGACCTTTTTGCATTTAATGTCCTGTGTCCTCGCCCGATCTCTCCTGATTTGCTCTCTTCAGAGATATTCAATCTCAAATAACAGACCCAATAACCAATACATGAGCCTTGGGCAATGATTTGACACTTTCAAATAATAACTATTTGAACCCTAAGGCTTAAATTATCATTTTCATATTGAAATGTGATTATATGTGTAAAATGTATGGACAATTTCCATGCTTTTAACTTACTCACTTTTATTTGTCCTTTGATTTTATATCCATACCACACCCATGATTCTTAACTTTTAATGGTAAATTGAGATTCTGGCTAAAAGTGATGTTCACCTAGGTAAGAGGAGGTAATATCATTCTTGTGATGTTGAATCTTGCATCATTGTGAAATACAATTCTTCTAGAAGATTAATAGGAACACATTCTTATCAATCAGGAGAAGTTTCATGACCATGAATTAATCTGTCATCACATTTCTTTTCAGGTATTGTGCATGTGTGTTGCTAAAAACAGGAAAAAGTCTTATCTGATTGGGATGGGTAAGGTGGTAATAGGTGGGCTGTATTAAAGAGATTAGAACAAGACAGAAGTATGTCTGGATTTATTTTTTTCTTTTGTAGAATTAAAATGAGTACATTTTAGTCAAGCTAAGTGAATGAGAATATATGTGTATATTTGTTTGTGTGCATGGATATATATGCACGTGACTGTGTCTTTATTAGAATTAGAAATGTTTATATCTTTTGTATATGTTTTAGGAACATAAATAAATTTAATATTCTACGTATTTAGATATTTATACATATATATCTAAAAATGTATATTTTAAATATAGATATTATACATATTTAGATATTATATATGTATAAATATCTAAATATCTATAAATTATACATATAAATTTGTACATATTATACATATTTAGATATGTATACATATATTTATACATATTTAGATATATATATGGCAGTTTGTTCCTTGAGCGTAGTTTTATGCTCTCTTTTTACAATTGTGCTCACCTCTGCCTGTTTTGAAGGATCACTAGTAACTTGATTCTGCTAGTGGGTGTCCAGATCCCTCACCTGCTACTTCTCTTGCCTTCATTTCATTTCCTCTAAATTTTGCTAAGTGTCATTTTTACATGATGAAATTAATATAAGGTACTAATCATTGAGAATTACATACTATATTTCACTTTCATGATTAATTTTTGCATCAAGTAATAAAACAATTTCAGGGATATGCAATTATTACTAGGAAAGAATTTCAAAGTCTGTGTGATTTTTGCTGATATGTGGTATGTTCCTGTGTTTCCTAGATATGAGGTGCAGTTATGATCTTTGAGTATATGCTTTGTCTCCATGAATATATTTTAAAATTCTGCATTTATAATTGGTTGGAATTTTCAAAAGTCCATTAAACATCTTGGGTTTTTAGTCATCTATTATAGAAGGTGAAAATTCTACGTGGGTTCGATGCACATTGAGGTAGCCTCTTTTATCCCAGTAAAGAGACTGCCTTACTCTGATCCCCATTCCCTCTATTCATATTCAACAGCCTCTTAATTCAATACACAAGGCCAGAAAGCTGATTCCCTTTCCCAATACCACACACTAAAGAAGGGAAAGAGGGTGGTTCTGAGTGCATTGTGTAAATGTACATCAGCAATGTACTGGTAAACTAAATGAGTTAACTAATGGTTAAAGAAAATGTTTTTGATATATGTCCATATGGTTAAACATTTAGATATAAGTGTTCTTATTACTTTCACTAGCCAAATGTTTGCAATTATGTAGGAAAAATAACCTCTATAATCTGCAGAAACTGAATGTCATTAGTGTGCAGCAAATCCTTTTTACTTATTTACTTTTTCTTTTATTGTGTTAATATATTTATATTGTACCCTTAGTAGATTTAACATGTACTCTCGCAAAATGTACCGTAGGTGTGTTCCCACCAATTACCCTCCATCTACCTGTCCTCCCCCTTTCCCTCTCCTCCTTCTCCACCTTCCCCTTCATCTTGGGCTGTAGTTGGGTTATAGCTTTCACATGGAAGTGTGGGTGCTTATAAATTAGTTTCATAGCAGGGCTGAGTACATTGGATACTTTTTCTTCCATTCTTGAGATACTTTGCTAAGAAGAATATGTTCCAGTTCCTTCCATGTAAACAGGAAAGAAGTAGTCTCTATCTTTTTTTAAGGCTGCACAATATTTCATGGTGTACATATACTGCAATTTATTAATCTATTCATGGGTCAATGGGCACTTGGACTTCATCCTTGATATAGCAATTATGAATCAGGCTGCAATAAAAATTCTGGTGCAAATATCTTTGTTATAAAGTGATATTTGGTCCTCTGTATATATACATAATAGAGGATTGAAGGATGAAATGGCAGATCTATTTTTAGATCCCTAAGTGAACTCCAAACATCTTTCCAAAAGAAATGTATTAGTTTGCATTCCACCAACAGTGCAGAAGTGTTCCCTTTTCTCCACGCCCACGCCAAAATTTATGGTTTTGGAATTTTGTGATGTGCGCTAATATTACTGGAGTTAGATGATATCTCAAAGTGGTTTTGATGGTAAATCCTTTTTTAAAAATGCCCAACTCAAAATTTACAATTGAAGAATGGAAATGCTACTTCATATATTATTTACATATATTAAACATCTATATTACTGAGGTATTACAGAGGTTTTTTCCTCTTTTGTTCTTTCTTTGGTTATTACTAAGTTTATTTTTACTATCTCAAGGTCTGGATCCAGTCCAGGTCAGTTGGGTTGTGTGATTCCTCTGATGTCTGTCTCTGCCTCCTGAAGCCCTTTGAAATCTCCAGAAGGTTCAGCCTAAAATCTACAGAGAAAGGTAGATTCACACGAAGACTGTAGGAGAGATTTAGAACCCAAGTTGGTGACATAAAATACTCTGTGCCATCTGCAATCTTCTGCAGCTTATAGGAAATAAATAAATAAAAGCAGCCACCATGTTCTGGCTTCAGAGAAATAATAGTGTTGCTGGTGATCACAGTCCCATTGTGTATCTTCTATACCTTGTTCTCCCTCAGAGATCTTGATCCTAGTCTCGTTCTAAGGACGTACATTCTCTTTTTCTTCTCGGAGAATGGTATTTAGACCTTTGATTTTGAAACCAAATTTAGGCTCTTAACTCTAGAACTTCAATTTCTTCAACAAGTTGTTCTCTGCATTCAATCAATAAGGGTCTTTTGTAAATGCCTAGATGAGAGTGTGTAACTGCTCTCATGAGACTGTAGGAGGTACAAAACTGTCTGGTTTCTCCTCTTGCTTGTCTTCATTCAGCAGGGCAAACTTATCCTTGGCTTTGGCTCAATTTTAAATTTTCCTCAAGTTCTGTTTTTTTCCTCCAATTTGTGCCTGGCTCTTTGATTCTGAAGCTATATCTGCATTCCTGACTCATCAGTGTTGCTCTAAAGCAAGTTTCTCTTTGGTGGCATATTCTGGGTAAAGTTTTTGATTGAAGGTATTGATGAAGATTTTCAATTGATTATTTGAGAATTTGGTGCAACTGCGCCTATGATTTTTTGCTCTGGTTTGTCTAGCAGACCTGTCGTGGGCCATGCTGGAAGGGTGATGAGGAGATTCAGAGGCCCAGAGACCTGGAACTGGAACAGTTGAGTCGGTTTTTTCTTTTAATTTATTTGTCATAAGGTAGAAATTAATTGAATGTATTTTATTTCTCAACATTCTTCTTTCTACCTTTTTGATTCTTTATCTGTGGTGAATTTTATCTTGACTTCTAATAATTATCCCTCAGGAAAATGCTGCTTTCACAATACCCAGCCATCATTAATGCCACCTACTATGGCTTCTGAAGGTGGACCCTGCATCAAAATTTATTCCATGAGTCACTTTAATTTCTCCCATATTCAGTGTTTCAATACCAAATCTTTATTTATTAAAGTTTGATATTTTCACCAGTGGTCAACACATTATCCTCTCTGAATTCATTTAACATTTCTCTCCTTTTCTGAATAGAGTAATGGGCATGACCAATAGCAGTGTCAATGGAGACTTCATCCTGGCAGGCTTCTCTGACCAGCCCTGCCTGGAAAAGATACTTTTTCTGGTTGTTTTAATATCTTATCTCCTTACACTTGTGGGAAATACAGTAATTATTCTGATCTCCTCTATAGACCCTAAACTCAAAACACCCATGTACTTCTTTCTGACTCACCTATCCCTAGTAGATATCTGTTTTACCACCAGTATTGTCCCCCAGTTGCTGTGGAACCTCAAAGGACCAGCCAAGACCATCACATTCCTGGGTTGTGTCATCCAACTCTATGTCTCCTTGGCACTGGGCTCCACTGAGTGTGTTCTCCTGGCTGTAATGGCTTTTGATCGCTATGCTGCAGTTTGCAAACCTCTCTCTTACACAGCTGTGATGAACCCACAGCTGTGCCAGGCCCTGGCAGGGGTTGCATGGATGAGTGGACTAGGAAACTCTGTCATCCAGGGCACCATCACCCTTTGGCTGCCTCGTTGTGGACACCAGTGGCTTCATCATTTCTTCTGTGAAGTGCCCTCCATGATTAAGCTTGCATGCGTGGACATACGTGCCAACGAGGTCCAGCTCTTCATTGCTTCATTGGTCTTGCTGCTTTTGCCCTTAGGACTTATATTGCTGTCTTATGGACATATAGCTAAGGCAGTTTTAAGAATCAAGTCATCCCAAGCCTGGAACAAAGCTCTGGGAACATGTGGATCCCACCTGATGGTAGTGTCCCTCTTTTATGGGACCATCACAGCTGTCTACATTCAGCCCAATAGTTCTTATGCCCATACTCATGGGAAATTCATCTCTCTCTTCTATACAGTTGTGACCCCAATGCTGAATCCCCTCATCTACACACTGAGAAATAAAGATGTAAAAGGAGCCCTGGGGAGACTATTTCACAGAGACCTAGACATATGAAAAATGAAGCAGAATACAAAGCAGTCAATTTTTTTTATGACAAGGAACCCTAGACATCAATTTGTGTAAGCTTTCAGTCAAAAACTTTACCAGCCTATAAGGAACAGATACAATTTTCAGAGTCTGGGTTGTTGTATTCCACTTGGCCTCAAAGCTATCATCTCTTTTTCCAGACTTGTTTTGCACCCTATGTAATGCAATATTTCCCCACACATTTTAAATGTGTATTTATTTATTTATTTTTGAGACAGAGTCTCACTATGTCACCCTCTGAAGAATGCTGTGGCATCACAGGTCGCAGCAACCTCCCTCTTGCCTCAGTCCCCCAGTTAATGGCATTACAGGCACCCACCACAATACCCAACTATTTTTTGTTGTTTTTGTAGTTGTCATTGTTGTTTAGCAGGCCCAGGCCAGGTTCGAACCTGCCAGCCCCAGTGTCTGTCACTGATGTGCCTGGAGTCCTAACGACTTAGCTATGGGTGCCAAGCCTTAAATGTTTATTATTCATATTTCTATTTCAACCTCCCTTCCTTCCTTTGTTTTTCTTCAGTCCTTTTGTCTTTCTCCCTTTTCTCTTTCTTCCTTTTTCGCCTTTTATTTCTTCCTTTCTTCTCATTTGTATGATGTACTCTATAACTGTTTTTCACTGATGCTTGGATGATATATCATTTTCCATCAATAGTCTAGCTATTCCCCAATCCAACTATTTCTAAGATACTTTCCCCTTTTATCATTTAAAAAAGCTTTCATTTACCTTAATACAGGGAACATTGGAGAAATTAAAATGGAAAATTTTGATATTAACCCCACAACTTCCTTTTCAAGCTTTTGCAAGTTGGACTTTTTGATAGCCAGATTTAATTATAAGTAAGGAAAGGAATAAGCTTTATTATTACATTAATTAAAATATTAAAAATGTAATATAAATAAGGTGCTTGGTAATAAATGATCAGTGAAAATCAATTAACATTTTTTTTTTTTGAGACAGAGCCTCAAGCTGTCACCCTGGATAGAGTGCTGTGGCATCACAGCTCACAGCAACCTCCAATTCCTGGGCTCAAGCGAGTCTCCTGCCTCTGTCTCCCAAGTAGCTGGGACTACAGGCACCCACCACAATGCCCGGCCATTTTTTGGTTGCAGCCGTCATTGTTGTTTGGCGGGCCCCGGGCTGGATTCGAACCCGCCAGCTCAGGTGTACGTGGCTGGTGCCTTAGCCCGCTGAGCCACAGGCGCTGAGCCAATCAATTGACATTTTTTT
>CAUYON010175468.1:0-12784 GCA_963573935.1 Arctocebus calabarensis
AACTAATTAATATATCCTTCACCTCATTTACTTAATTATTGTGTTAAGACATTCATACTCCTATAATTCCTTCACTATGTATATACCCAGAAGACTAAAAATCACATTATAACAAAGATATCTGTACCAGAATGTTTATTGCAGCCCAATTCATAATTGCTAAGACATGAAATAAGTCCAAGTGCCCATCGATCCACGAATGGATTAATAAACTGTGGTACATGTACACCATGGAATATCATGCAACCTTAGAGAAAGATGGAGACTTTACCTCTTTCATGTTTACATGGATGGAGCTGGAACACATTCTTCTTAGAAAAGTATCTCAAAAATGGAAGAAAAAGTATCCAAAGTACTCAGCCCTACTATGAAGCTAATTCATATGTTTCATATGAAGGGTAAAACCCAACTATAGCACAATACGGGGAAAGGAGCATGGGGGGGAGGGGGGGGGAGGTTGGGTAGAGGGAGGGGAATTGGTGGGGCCACACCTATGGTGCATCTTAAAAGGGTACAGGCGAGACTTACTAAATGCAGAAGACAAATGTCTAAACACAATAATTAAGAAAATACCATGAAGGCTATGTTAAACAGTTTGATGAAAATAGTTCAGATTGCATATGAAACCAGCACATTTTACCCCTTGATTGCACTAATGTACACAGCTATGCTTTAATACAAAAAAAAGACATTTATACTCTGTACTTAACAGATTTGACATGTACCCTTACAATTTGTATCATAGGTGTGGTCCTGCCATTTACCCTCCCTCCATCAAACCTTCCCTCTCCCCTCCGACCCCCTCCTCTTCCCTCCTTCATCCTAGGCTATAGTTGTGATTTATCTTTCGTATGAAAGTGTGAGTAATTGTAAATTAGTTTCATAATAGTACTGAGTACATTGGATACTTTTTCTTTTATTCTTAAGATACTTTACTAAGTAGGATGTGTTCCAGCTCCATCCATGTAAACACAAAAGAGGTAAAGTCTCCATGTTTTTTGTAAGGCTGTGTAATATTCCATGATATACATATATACTACAATTTATTAATCCCTTCTTAGGTTGATGGGCACTTGGACTTCTTTCATGACTTGGCTATTATGAATTGAGCTGCAATGAGCAATCTGGTGCAAATAACTTTGTTGTAAAGTGATTTTTGGTCTTTTCGATATACACCTCGTAGAGGAATTGCAGGATCGAACAGCAGGTCTACTTTTGGATCCCTGAGGGTTTTCCAAACTTCTTTCCAAAAGGAACGTATTAGGTTGTTCCCACCAGCAGTGCAGAAGTGTTCCCTTTTCTCAACATCCACACCAACATCTGTAGTTTTAGGATTTTGTGATGTGGGCCACTCTTACTGAAGTCAGATGATATCTCAAAGTGGTTTTGATTTGCATTTCTCTGATGATTAAAAATGATGAGCACAGTGCTTTTAAAAATCCCACTAAGACTGGCTGATTTCTGAAATAGCTCTCACGTCCTCTCACGGCTTTAGAGCCGGAAACACTGTCTTGCAGAGTGCTATTAGAGGAACCCGCGGGAAGCTAAGAGGGCCCCTCGAGACCGATGGCGTCTTGGTTTGTTGGCCCCTCAGCATTGCTGCTGCTTCCAGAGGATTTCCTGGAAACCAGGGCCCACTCAGAGGCCACACGGCCCCCTGGATATACCTATGTCAGTGCTCACTTATTTGTGGCAAAGGATGGGGACTCCCAGCACAGATGCAGCCAAGGAGGTGCACCTGGCCTGGGGCTCTGTAGCTGCAGGAAACTGTTCAGGGTACGCTGGGTGCAGGTGTGTGCCTCTTCCCCTGGGGTCGGCCCAGGTCAGCCCGAGGAAGGCAGGGAACCAGCCTACAGTGAGTCAGTAGTCAGAATCCACTTCCTCTCCACTCCGTCCAGACATGCCTGAGAGGCTAGTTTGAGTGCTTATTCCAGTGATTTTCCCCCAGATTTATAGGAATTGGTATTTTTTAAAGCACAGGAACTTTGAAAGAATATTCCGGTAAATAATACTCATCACCCACGCTCTGTAACTAATCTGTTAATGTATCTTCTTCATCAACGTGTGTTTTGTTTGGTTTTGCTGAGCTATGAAAAATCATTTGCAAAAACATAAGCTTTAACTGCAACCACGTCAGACTGTCCTCCGCATCAGACGTCCCCTTACTCATGAGCTGAGTTCGAGTTCATTACTGACTTAAGGAGTAACTCACCGATTTCTCTATTTTTGACAGTTTTTTTTTTCAAATAGTAACTGATGGGTGCTATTGGAATATGCATTTTTACTTAATGGCTTCAGCATTTAATGATAATGATTCTGAATCAATTATTTCATTGAATATGATAAAACGGTGATTGTTAATAACATGTATTAACGGACTTTCTTCTGTAAAGACTAGTGTCCCATCATCACCCGTAGATACACTGCAGTTGTCAGTTCTCACAGTAGGGAGGGTGCTCTGACTCCCTCCAATGCAGGCAATCGAGGCGTGGATGTGTCTCTCCACTCACTCTCTCTCTCTTCTTCTTTAATTTTTTGACTATCATGTACACAGGCCATGTGTTCATTCAGTGCGTTGTCAGAGAAAGCAACTATTACTGTGGCCCATTAAATTGCCACATGAGGTGAGCGGTGTGCTCTGCAGGCTGACCCCTGTGTCTGAGTGACCTGCACCTGCCTGTCTCAGGGTTACCCCTTTGGTTTGCACAATAGCAATAGCTCAGGGTTAACTGCTTAACTTCTCTGCTGAATCCAGAAATAGCTGCTCTCATTTTCCAAGAAAATGAGGTTGTTCTTTTTAAATTAATTTTTTAATTGGGGTTTTAGAAATCAAAAGATGCTAGGGCTGTTTGATGGACATAGCAACCAAATATACTTAAAAATATATTTTAAATTACTTGTATTTACTCAGATTTCACATTATGGTTTTTCTTTTGTTGGTTTTTGCCTTGACATAATTGATTTTTCCTTTAAGTGTTTCTTTTCTTCGATAAAAATCTTGGATCCTAAAAACCCTATCATACTTAGTTACATACCAGTTCTACATATACATTAACTATTTTTAACATTATAATACAAAAATGTTATTATAAATAAATTGTAATTTGAATTATTTGTTATTTATCATTGGCCTTTAGGATATAATCAATTCAGAACATACAAATCAGTACCATGTTCAAGATTTTTGGAAATAATATTTTCTCTCTGTAGTTATATCATCAACCTAATATACAATTGACTGGTTTCTAACACTCAACATTTTTATTTTGATTTAATTTTATTTTTAATGCATTAGCATTCACATTGTATGAAATTAAGCTATGTAAAAGGAAAACACTCTGAGAATGCTGACTACGGCTTTCTTCCCTGAACCCAGCCATTCCCTGCCCCTGTCACTAATACTTTAATTATTTTCTGGTTTATATTAATGATGTTTCTTTTTGGAAAAAAAAAGTAGATGTCATTTTCCTTTCTCTCCCTGTGTGTTCCTTTATATATAACGTCCTTTTCATCCAGTGCCAGATTCTTAAACTGTATTCATTCCACCCGGCAGCGTCTCCTGAAATGGACTCCATGCGTTTCTCTCAATTCATAAGTTCCTTTATCATTTTTCTGTAAGTGTAGGAGGATTCAGCACCATATTTTGCTGGGTATTGTGTTGTTCTCTTATCAATGACTTGGAATTCTTTTGCATTCCACTCAGAGGAAACCGTGTAACTGACAAGGACCCTGTGGGTGATTTGTGCAGGATGCTACAAGCTTAAAATGAGTATTTTAAAAATCTATTGAGAGTTACTTTCGAGATTAATACCCTTATCACCGGAATCCTCTGTACCTTTGCTATTTCCCTCCACTTGTTCTGCCAACACACAGGCTGGACAGGGGTCTCCAGTTGTAGGTTCAGCTGGAGTTTGTCTGTGAGCCTCAGGCATCTGTTTTGTATTTTGAATATTTGACCATTGACTATGTCTGTGGTCTTGATTGTCATGTCATCTTGATTTATTGCTCCTTTCTCCAATATTTACTTGTTTTTCTTTTTTTGTTGTTGTTGCTGGAAATTTTTTTTTTTTTTTTTGGCTGGGGCTGGGTTTGAACCTGTCCCCTCTGGTATATGGAGCCAGCGCCCTACTCCTTTGAGCCACAGGTGCCACCCACGGAAAATCGTTTTTTGTTCTTAGTTGCTTGTCATAAAGGCTGCGGTCCCCTATTGGTTTGTATATCTAGACACCTTTATTTTCAAACCTTTGTGTTTGCATTTGTCTTTAGTTCATTTTTGTCTTTATTTTGTGGCCTCACATCTCATATGAAGGAAAGTTGGGATGCCTGTTTCCTACATGGGGAAGATGCTTTTTCTGAGACAAACAAGTAATGGTCTTTCAATAATGATATTTTCTTCCTCTTCTTATCAAATCATTGAACATCTTAATTCTATTTCCTGCCTTATTTATTTGGCGAGACTTTTTCAGAATAAGATTAACTGATGTTGATTATAGTTGAAATAACTTTTTGAATCTGTTAATAGGATCGGAAAATTTTCTCTCAATTTCATTAGGTAATTTATTACTTAGAGTTATTGGTTTATTCTTCTGCTGACACCACTGTCTTCATGTATTTGGTGTGTTATTTCATTGTGCTCCTGAATTCTGTTTTCTGGAAGGAAAGAGATAGTTAACATAAATTCAAAAGTGAGATTTGTTTGTCATTTTTTTGGTTCCTTTTCTATGTTTATCACATTTTTTCTTTATTTTTATCTCACGTGTAGTAGGAATCTCTTTATATGTACTTTGTCTATACTTTGAAGTTTTTTATAAGCACAGTTTTTTTTGAAAGTTTAAAAGAATTCACCTACAGTCAGTCTTAGCCTGGAGTCCTTTATAAAGGTGGCTCTGGTAAATGTCTAAGATCTTTCATTGTTTCAGAACCTTCTGGAATTTTGAATAATTTAAAATTTTCACAGAAGATTGGCACTTTTAAGTAAAATTGTAAGCAGCTGGTTATCCTCTCCCCCCTCTTTTCAGGCTGACCTGTGTGTCTGTGTCAGGTACTTCGTCCATGAGCCACATGCTCTGGTTTATACAGGAAATGTTTTCTAAAGTGCTGGTGTTAAGAATTGGAGATTGAATAAATTATTTCTTTTTCTGTAATAATTTTGCTAGGTATCAGTATTCCATGATGTTCTCAGCTGATCCCCACATTTTCACAGTTACGTTGTTAAAACGTCCACAGTGCCCTCCCCGAAGGCCAGCAGGCACCTGCCCCCCGGGGACACTTTTCCTCAGTGTCTTATTAGCTGGGTAATTTGGGGCACAAGTCCGTGACATCTTAGTGCAGAAACTCAGGACCACAGGCCATGACCACCTTGGTGCCCCACAGCAGCAAAGCCCTGACTATTGGCCCCTGGGGCCACGACAGGCTTGGTGGCATCACTTCCTGTGTCCCCACGCCAGACAGGCCTTGCCTGGAGCTCACTGGCCAGGGACTCAGGCATCCGAGGGCCCCACGGGTCATAGCGACCTCGTCTCCTCCCGCAGCTGCTGTGGCATCACCACAGTGGGTGACATCCCTGGCATGCTCAGGGCTCCGTGGGGTGCGATTTCTGCCTCTCTGGAGCCCCGCAGAGCACAGACTGACCCAGTCAGCCCAGTGATGTCCCTGTCCCGTGGGCACCAGCAGCACACCTGCGTCCCTGACCTGGCCAGAGTGAGGGCTGCTCCTCCCGCCACCTGCGGGACAGCCACACTCTCACAGGGGCAGCTGGTCCACGGAGCCCAGAGATAAGCCCCTGTCAGTCACTCCTCAGCCAAGAATCTGCTCTCTCTCTGCTTCTCTGGACCCGCCTCCTCCGGGCGTTTCCTGCCGCAGAAGCACAGAAGGTGGTTCCAGTGTTTGGACTCTTCTACTTACTGTGACCTCCCGGTTCTCTTTGGTCATTTGCACACACCGCCGCTTCCTTTCCCGCCTTTGCTGAGCAATCGTCCACTTCGCGGGCACACTGCACCTCGTCCGTGCCGTCCTCAGCTGTGGGACTTTCCAGCCGTCTTAATGAATAGGGAGGCTGTGAAGCAACAGTGTCCACGTCTTCGTATGTTCCAGAAAGTTGGCTTATGATGTTTTGATCAATGTTCTCTGCTTTGCCACTTAACATAGGGAGTGTTTACTGCATCATTTAATGGTGTCTGAAACATGAATTTATGGACTGCTAATTATTCTTTCCAGGTTTTCATGTCATTATTTGTTTCTATTGAACACGTAGGAGGTTTCATATTTCTCACTGTCATAAACAATTTTGCAGGCACATTTCTTTGACAAATTTTTTAAATATAATTATCATTAGTCCTTTAAAGTCAACACTTGTGAGCATTCTGAGCTCTCACTGGCAGTGTCCAGGGAGTCTGTGAGTCTGTGCCAGGATATACACACAGTTAATTTTGCAGAGATACCTGTCCTTCCTCACATCTGAGGAGTCATACGTCAGGTGTTGAGAGCTCTCCTCGCTTCTGATCAAAGGTGCACCTTAACTTTGGTAGCAAATGGTCATCTTTGCAATAATAGTAATTCAGTGCCCCACAGTCAGTCACACAACGCCCTGGGTTTTCTCCTGAAATTGAAGTCCTGTCATTTCTGTTGGGATATATTCATGCATTTTATTTCCATAATATTTCTTAGGTGGGATTATTCTTCTGTGATCACATTCTCACAGAACCAACCTAGACGTTTCTATTGCCAGATTGAGGCGAATAAAACAAACAGCTAATTGTGGAAAAAATCGTAGCCATGGAACAGCTACATCTGTGTATGAAATAAATGGGGATTTCTCTTGACAGACTGTTGGACTTGGTGGGCACAGCCTTTCAGGGAGCCCTGGGCTCCTCTGTTCATTCTCGATAATATCCAAACTAAGCACTCATACCATTTTTGTTTTTCATAAGTTAAAATCTAATGAAATCCAATAGAGATAAGATGGGTCTTAGCTATTGTTCAAGAGGATTTATCTTCTAAAGAACTTGGTTAAAAAATGTTAATGGTGTGATTGTTTTGACACTTTGAACTCAAGTTTCCATAACAGGTTTGCAGAGTGTTCAAGTGGACACTGCAGAGGATTTTAATCATCAGTAGAACTAAAGACTATATGTAATTTAATGTGACATCTTCAGATGAAAATTCAAATACGTTCCATTTATTCTTTATCCTTTGCCACGTGCAATTTGTTCTTCCCCAATGAGCTTCTATGTCTGTTATTTTTTTTCTAAGAACGTCTTTACTCAAAAATAAACATCCTGACATTCCTCTTTGCAAATCTGTAAGTTCATGCAGACTCATTTCTAAATGAGAGACAGTATCTCTCATACAGTAATGATGGTTTTCTTTAATTTTACTTTCTGAAATCAGTAATAAAAACTCCTAGTTAAAATGTATGAAGAATTGTTTTGACAGCTTCAACAGTAGTCAGCTAAGTGACTGACAGTTGAATTCCAGTAATAATAAATGATAATTCATTTATTTTGTTTTGATTATTTATATGCCTTTTGTAACTCTTAACTACACGTACAAACCATTGTCCCCCTCAACATTTTTCTCACAATTGGGTTGCATTTTAAAATAGTTTAAGCAGGTAGATATCTATTTTAAATAACAATGAAATGCTCTTTGTGTGTTAAATCTAAATTATTCAGATGTTATGCCAGTTTGTTAAAGTCCTTTGATCTCTGTGATTCATCAGGATTCTATTTTTGCAGAAGCAAGAATCATTCAACAGCACTGATTCCTACTTGGTTTCTTTCCCCCCGAAACAATCTCCGTAAGTAGGTCACTATTGACGTGTCTCACTGGTTTCCTTTGATGGCTGGGCTCGCTGGGACGGCAGAGTCAGTCACTTCACGCAGATGCCTCAGTGGCAGCTACAGTCGTGTTACTGGCAAAGGTTTAGGTCTCTGCAGATTCTAAAGCTTAGGAGACCTATTAATGGTATTTTTCTGGAACATGGAAAATATAAGCTCAGCTGTAGTAACAGTGCTGGAAGGCTGTGCCTGGGACTCCGGCTCCGTGTGGTCAGCCTTGGCCACATTTCTACACAGCTCAAGCCTTCTGAGGTCGGGGTCGGTGGGTATACCAGGCACAGGCTGTTCTGATAATTCCTGCGTCCCCCTGAGTGTTACCAGGTGGGGGCCTCTGGGTCAGGGTCATCTGGTGGAGGACATTAAGTAAGTTACAAGCCCAAGACTTTCCAGATCAGACAGCCCTGCCCTCCCCCAGTCTGCAGGACATGCGATCTTGCCAAGCTGCTGCCCACTGCAACCCATGTCCTGCGCCTGTGGTGGCCGCTCCTCACCCCTGCATTCTGTGCCAATGTTCAGTTGTCCTCAGCTTTTCTTCCCAATCACCTGCAGGGAGAGTCCAACCCCTCAGGCCACATCTATGAAGCCAGAGTGCCTGAGAGTGGACGCAGGCCCCCGCTGTCCCGGCCAGTGCCGGTTGGGCAGCCTCTTCTGGCCTGGGCCTGTCCTCAGACTCTGACCTTCCTCCTCAGCTCTGCCCTTCCCTCCCTGACCCACACTGACCGGGCCTTTGGGTCGAGTGTCCATTTGCCATGGCCAGCATCCACTTCTAGCTGCAGACCACTCTGTTCTGTTGATGCAGGAAAACATGGTTTCCTAAAACATGAATGTTCCTATCTTTTTTGCTCCAAACAAAAAGTTAATTTAGGTATTTTTCCTTAAAATTTGCATCATTGCCTGATGGTATGAAACATTTCAAAAGATATGATGGGAAACATCATTTCTGAAGAGAATAAAAAGAATAATGACAGTGTAGGCAACAGAATAGCTGAATTCTCCTCATCCTGCTGCCCTTGACGTCTGAGTGAAATGTTTCAAACACGTGCCCATGGGGCAGAGCGCCTGAGCGCCGCCCAGGAGCCACCTGCTCCCTGGTTAGGCCGCATGCTCACTTCACCTTTCCTGTCAACACTCAGTCACGTGGGGCAGATGGATTTTCAGGGCAAGGTAACGTTGGCTTAAATTTAGAGGCTTGCCGAGAACAGAGGCAACCTGAGCGGATGTGCCCTCGCCCCGAGCTGTAGAGGATGCCCCTGGGGGCAGTGGGGCCAGTCTTTGCCCAGGTGGCCTTTGCTGCTGTGTCTGTTGGCAAAGGTTCCTGAGCCCCAATAGTCAGGAAGATGTGTCTCTTAAAAGTTTCAACTTAAAGTCTTTAATACCCCAGAACCAAGCAAGAACCTGATTTACCGGCCTCTTCATGTATGATCAATTGTCCAGCACCATTTGCATCTGTTCTGACCTATCAGCGGTCCCTGTCAAGGTCAAGCTTCTAACCCCCGCTGTTTCCCACAGTTCTCATTATTATAAATTAGTGTCATATTTCTTGATGATGTTAATGCTGACATGCACCCCAGTATTTTATGTAGCACTACAAAGAACAAATAAAATCTGCAATGAAATGTTGAAACGATGTCTTCTATAAGCTCTTGATTTTGCAGATCCTGAAAATGTGTATTCCAACCAATGACCAATGGTCTTCTTTATTCTTACTTATTTAGGGGTTCTTTACATATAATATGCAGGCGTCTTTATGAAATACAGGAGATGCAAAGATAATTTCCCTGGAGTCCTTTCTGCTCTCTTCCTGGTATCTTTTATTGAGCAGAAGTTTTAGACTGACCTACCCATTGTTAACCTACAGTCAGAACTTCTGCACGCTGTGCAAGAAATCTTTATCCAGTCCAGGTTCATGAAGGTGTTTTCATTTAAACACATTATTTATTTACCTTTCAATTCTAAATTGAAAGTTCAGCTAGAATTTATTTTTTTGTATGCTGTGAAGCAGGGTTCAAAGTTTGTATTTGTTCTATTTATTGTAAAGATTATTCTTTCCAAGCTTCACTGCAAAGCCACATTTACCACAAATGAGGCCGTGGATAACATGTGGATTTCTTTCTGCTCTATTGAGCTTTTTTCCTGAAGCAAATTCTCCAGTGATTGAACTGCTCTAAGTTTAGAGTTCTTGCTATCTGCAATATAAGTCTTAAGTTAGTTTTTCTTATTCAAGCTTTCCCAGACTATATTTGGCCCTTTGCATTTCTGGTTAAAGTTTAGAGTAACTTTGTCTAATCCTAACAAGCTTTCTAGGGTTGATTTCTTATGTTTTAAATATGCTGATTATTTTGAAGAGAAGGAAGATTCAAGAATATTAATTCACCCAGTTCATGAAAATTATCTCTTCTGTAACTATTTGTCTTCTTAAATTTCTTTTAATAATTTTTATAATTTTCATCATAGAGATCTTTAACATCTTTCGTTAGATTGATTTCTAGATTTTTTTAATACTTCTGTAAATTGTATCTTTTTGTTTTGGTATTTATTTGTCACTGAGATGTCATACATTCTAAAAATATTGACACAATAGACCATTAACTGGTAATTTCATACTATATAAATAGATACTCGGGTTATTTCTGTACTCAATAGTACCATTTGTGAAACAATCTTAGCTTTATTTTTCCTTTCCAACCTTTATACCTTTATTTTCTTTCCCTCCTTTCATTTTGTGCTTTCTGGCACTGTGACCAGGAGCTGTGGGTGGCCGGGCATGGACATGTCACTGAGCACGCTTTCCTCAGCCCTGTCCTGGGGTTGATGTTCCCCAACTCTCATCAAGTAGGGTGTGGCGCTGAGTTTCCTGTAGATGCCTCTGGAAGGTTGAAGAAGCTCTCTTCTGTTAAAGGATTTACTGTGAATTGTTAAGATTCACTGGTGGTCATGCAAGTTCTTCTTTCTGGTTTGCTGATGTGCTGGGGTCACCAGCCTCTGCAGCCACCCTGTGTGACCGGCCCATGTTGCACCAGGATCGTAGCTTATAGCACATCTGGCAGCTGTTTCTGATACGGATCGGATTTTAACACCTAGAGCCTCTCTTCTGGGCATAAGTCCCTTTTCTCTGGGGGCACTCTTTCTGGAGGGTGCCATGCTGTAATCAGCCCACAGGAGAGATCTGTGTGGCAAAGACCCGCAGTCTCCTGCCGGCAGCCACAGGAGCAAGCTGCAGCTGCCCTTTCAGCCCTAGCTACGTCTTCCTGGCCGGTGCCCTGGGCAGGCTGGGAGCCAGCACACGGGGCCGGCCGCTCCCAGATTCCTAATGTTGGGGAGCTGTTTATTGTTTTCAGCTGCTGATTTTGGGGTATTGTATTGCACACTGTTAGACAATATTACTTCATGAATTACACCAACGTTCAAATGCTAAACCTCACCGACATGGCTCGTTTCAGTGGTTCTGAAAGTATTTCCTAGTTCATGTTTTTCTGGGTTCGGTTTGATAATATTTTCTTTGGGATTTTTGCATTTGCGCTCATGGAGTGGTGGTTGCTTTGTGGCTTTGCCTTACTATAACCCCTTGTTAAGTTTTGGTCTCCAGTGTAGGCTGGCTTTATACATGAGTTTGTAAGGTGCACCTGCTTCTCTGGTTCTTCGTAAGAGACCGTGGGCTGTTCATGTTATTTCTCTGTGAAGTGCTGGAGGAATTCAATGGGGGAAGAGGTGTGGGACTCCAGTTTACCTTGTGGAAGGATTTTAATAATGAAATCAGCTTTTAAAATGCATATAGTACTGTGCATTTTATTTCATATTGTATATATTTAGTAAATTGTGCATTTTAAAGAATTTTATCTTTACACAAGACCTGTCAGATGTGTATATAAAACGTCATTCTCGATGTTCCCTTATTCTTAGTGGGAGGATTCGTGGGGACCCCACTTGCACTCCTGATTGGCGGGAGTGACACCGGAATTTCACTCTTCAGTAGGTTCTTGGTCTGGGTAATGCCAAGAATGAATCCGCAGACCACAGATCAGTGGTAAGATAGGATTTATTTACAGAAAAGAATACAGAAACACCAGAGCTCCTGGCAGAGAGAGAAAACCCAAATGGGGAGAGAATAGCTCTCTCCCCCTCTCTGTCTGGCCCTCCCTAGGCTCTTTGTCTAGGGGCATAGATAGTCACATGGGGCCCTTTAGCGTGTCTGGGACAGGTCTGGGTTGAAAATGATTTGCTACCATCCCTTTCCTTCCCTGGCCTAGGAAACTTATACGAAACTGACCAGGCCTAGGAAATGGAGGGGTTCCCTGTTCAGTCACAAGTGCAAGGGGAGGGAAACCTAAGGTGCTGGTGTCTCCCCAGCAGTTGTCTGGTTCCTCTGCTTGCTGCCACCGCACCAACACCACCAAGGCGAGGCAGCCGGTCTGCTCCCCACCCCCCAGCTCCACTGAGCTGGCTGGGGCACCACGTGTCCTGTATCGGGAGGATTCCTGGCTCCCTTCCACTCCTGATGGGCGGGAGGATTCACGGGGACCCCCCGGTCCACTCCTGATGGGCGGGAGGATTTACGGGGACCCCCCCCCCGTCCACTACTGATGGGCAGGAGGATTCACGGGGACCCACCTGGTCCACTGCTGATTGGCGGAGGATTCACAGGGACCACCCTGGTCTCACTCCTGATGGGCAGGAGGATTCACAGAGACCCCTGGCCCACTCCTGATTGGCGGAGGATTCACAGGGACCCCTGGCCCACTCCTGATGGGCGGGAGGATTCACGGGAACCCCTGGTCCACTCCTGATGGGCGGGAGGATTCACAGGGACCCCCGGTCCACTCCTGATGGGCGGGAGGATTCACAGGGACCCCCGGTCCACTCCTGATGGGCGGGAGGATTCACAGGGACCCCCGGCCCACTCCTGATGGGCGGGAGGATTCACAGGGACCCCCGGCCCACTCCTGATG
>CAUYON010175478.1:0-24998 GCA_963573935.1 Arctocebus calabarensis
AAGGGGAGGGAAGGAAGGAAAAAAGGAAGGGGAGGGAAGGGGAAAGGTGATGGCTAGAGGCGAGCCGAGGAGACTTGAAGACAACCAAGGCCGCCGCTACCGCTACAGCCGCCACCACCTCCGCTCCCCTATCTGGGCACCCTAGGTTTGCCAAGTTTTTAACCATGGTCACCAATTACTTTGAAATCACAACAAATCAAAGCAGTTAAAGAAAAATATTGATGCTGAATAATTTATTAGGTGGATAAATATTTATATGGCAGGTGCTACATTTAACAAGCATTCGGCAAACTGTTATCCACTATGATCACAATGCTATGAAAATTAATTGGAAGATATGAAAAAAATCCTGAAGAATATACTCTATGTTGAGAATTAAACAAAATAATTATTGAATACCTAAGATTAGAGATACAATGATAGATATTAAGGACAAAGTGTAGGCCCATATAAGGGTAAAACATTAGAGTTATTTTATTTATTCAGAAGTTTCCAGTTTCCATATTTTTTAAAAATCAGCAAATATAAGTTTTATAATGTCAATAAGAATAATCAAATAAACCCCAGTACAAACAAGGACAAATGGAATAAAAATACATTTCAGAGAAGAATACTGGTACCTAGAAAGACTATGAAAAAATTCTCCCTCAACAGCAATTAATGAATGAACACTTTAAAAGTACATATCACTTTTCTACTCTAGGCTTGGTAAAGGACTTTTAAAAAGTATTGTGATTAAAGAAAAAAAGGAAACAAAAAAACCCCTGTAGAATGTGAGATATACTTTCTTAATCTCCTGAGTATATAATACAGAATTGTTAACTATATGTAAAATGTTGTATGGCCAGTCTCTAAACGCTTTTCATCTTTGCTTGACTGAAACTTTGTACCCCTTGAATAGTATCTCTCTGTTTCTCCCAGTTCCCAGCCTCTAACTAACAATACCCATCTACTTTCTGCTTCTATGATTTTAGAATCATGCAGTATTTGTCTTTTTGTGTGCCATATGTCACTTAGCATGATGTCCTTCAGGTTTATTTATATTGTCACAAATTACAGAATTTACTTCTTTTTGAAGACTGTATAGTATTCCACTCAGTGAACAAACACCTTTTCTTTACCTATTCATCTGCTGTTATACTCGGAGATTGTTTCTTTCTCTTTGCTGCAACGAATAATGTTACAATGCATGGAAGTGAAAATATTTCTTTGGGACATTGATTTCAATTATTTTGTGGAAATGCACAGAATTGGAATTGCTGGATCATATGGTAGTTCTATTTTTAATTTTTTGAAGAATCTCTGTACTGATTTTCAATATGGATGTACCAACAGTGCACAATGGTTATCTTTTCTCCACATTTTCATCGAGACTTGTGGTTTTGATTTGCATTTCCCTGATGTTTAGTGATATTGAGCTTCTTTTCATATGCCTGTTGATCATGTGTATGTCTTCTTTGAAGAAATGTTTATTCAAGATCTTTGCTCATTTTAAAATCAGGTTATTTTATATATATGTGTATGTGTGTGTAGAGATTGGGGTTGTAGAAATTCTTTATTTGTCTTGAAGATTAGTTCCTTTTAAGATATGTGGTTTAAAAATATTTTCTCTTATCCATAGGTTGCCATTTCACTTTGTTGATTATTTCCTTTCCTGTGCAGCTTTTTATTTTGATGTAGTCATACCTGTCTATTTTTGATTTTTCTGTATGTGTGTTTGGTATCACATCTATGAAATCATTGCTAAGACCAGTGCCATAAAGTTTTTCCTCTGTGTTTTCCTGTAGGAGTTTTATGGTTTTGGGTTTTATGTTAAGTCTTTCATCCATTTGTAGTTGATTTTTGTGAATGATATAAGAGTTCTATTTCTTTCTTTTGAATGTGTATATTTAGTTTTCTCAGCAACATTTTTGGAAATACTTATCTTTTTCTTAATTTTTTTTCGTCACCCATGTAAGATCAATTGACTATATATGCAATTGACCATATATGCATATATGTTTCTGGGATTTCTATCTGTTCTATTATTCTGTGCGTCTGTTTTTATGCCAGTACCACACCGTTTTGATTAATGTAGCTTTGTAATATGTTTTGAAATCATGACTTGTGAGGATTCTAGGTTTTTCCTTCTTTATTAAGACTGTTTTTCCTACTAGGGTCCTTTGTGGATCTATATCTGTTTTAAGATGTTAAAAATTATTTTGTAAAACAAATCCCTTTGGAATTTTGATAGGGATTTGACGAAATTCAATACCTTTTAATGATAAGAAAAAACACTAAAAAAAAAAAAAAGAAGAAAAAAGGCCATAGTTAATATCAGACTGAATGATGAAAAAGCTAGAAGTATTTACTCTAAGATCAGGAGTAAGGTAAGTATGTCTACTTTAGCCACTTCTTTTCAACATAGTATTGTAAGTACTAGTTAGAGAAAATAGGCAAAGAAAAAAATTAAAGGCCTACAAATCAGATAGGAAATAAAACTATCCCTGTTAACAGATGGCATGTTATTATATGTAGAAACCCTAAAGATTCCACGCCAAAATCTTGTTAGAACTAATAGATGAATTAAGTAATATTGTACAATGGAAAAATTAATATACACAAATTAGTTGCATTTTATATACAAATAAGGAACAATATTAAAAGGAAATTAAGAAACAATCTCATTTAAAATAGCATCCAAAAGAATAAAATATTTAAGAATAAATTTAATTAAGGAGATGAAAGACTTTTACATTGAAAATTTTGTTGAATGAAAACATTGTTGAATGAAATTAAAGACACAAATGGAAAGATACCCCATGTTTTGGGATTGGAAGTTTTAATATTGTTGAAATTTCCATACTAGTCAAAATGATTCACCAAGTAGTTTAAAAGAAATATTAAAAGGAAGATGGCTTTCAAGGATCTCGAGCTATTACAGAACAGGATTTTTGCTCAACTTGAGCTAAATTAAACTTTATTCAGGCACAAAGGGCAGGGGAGGAGCAAATTGTAGCATTTTCATGGAGTAATTATTTCCACCAATTGGCTACTCAGACAAGAAGTAGGTAAAATCTAGAAAGACAGTGTCTTCAAGATGACTTTGCACCTTTGTGCCATGGAAACATATACTAAGGAACCTAAGCAGGATAAATTTAAAGGAGGAAAACTGGTTCTATACCCATTTTCATGATTATCTGAGCTCTCTGGAACTTCAGAAGTAACGCAGGCAAAGCATTCATTCAATTTGTAATATTTTAACACTTATTATGTTCCAGGCATTGTTCTTGATGCAGGAAAGTCAGTAGTCAGCATTGTAGTCAAAATGAAATTTTCATAGTACCATAGAATTTACATTCTATTGGAGATATAAGACATTGGAAAGATAATTTAAACAATGAGAGATCAAGAGAAAGAAAACAAGGTAATATGTCATGTTATGTAGCCTTCATTGCAGAAGTGATATTTCAACTGAGACTTGAATGACAAGAAGAAAACTGCAAAAATCCAGCAGAGTTACAGCCAGAGGTTTTCCAATTGCAAAGGTTCTCAGTGGGAGCTAGCTTGATATATGCCCCCCCAAAAGGAAACAAAATCATAGTAGCCAAAGTATATTAATACAAGGAGCAAGTACAGGAAGTAAAGGCAAAAATGTAGCCAGGTTTCAGGGAAGGTAAGCCAAAAAAAAAGTTTAATTATAGTGCTTAACTTGTTTTAAGTTGAAGAGTGTTGTGATCTAGTTTATATGTTTTTAAAGATTATTCTGGCTGCAACATAGGGAATGGAAATAGTGGGAGAGTGCGTGGAACTCAAGAGTCTTTTTCTGATGGTGTATCTAATACATATAATGCCTTAGACTAATGTGGTGGTAGCAGTAAGAGATGATGAGAAGTGAATGGCTTCAGAATATATTTTGGAAGTAAAGCTGATGGGACTCTGATAGTTTAAGTGTTTAGGATGGGGGAAATGTAGATCCAGAATAATTCTCAGGTGTTTTGATTGAGTAGTTAGATGCAGGGTGGTGCAATTAGCTGATGTGGGGAAGACTGGAAGAGGAGCATGTTTAGGAAGTAAAGTTAATTTTAGGATTCCTTAAGATTCAAATTAAAATGTCAATGGTCAGTCTGGGATTTAACAAAGAGAGGAAGTCTGGAGTATAAGTTTGGAGTCTCATTAGCATAAAGATGGTAGGGCTAGATGAAATGACTTAGATAATTATTGTAGATTAAGAAGGTGCAAAATAGAGCCCTAGAACACTCCCAACATTTAGAGGATTAGCAAAAGAATGGAAGCATCAAAGGAAAGTGAAATACCAGGAAAATTAGAAAAATGTGTAGAGTGATGGAAACCAAATAAAGAAATGAACTATGTCAACCACTGAATAACATAAGGCTAAAAAAATTGACATCAGAATTACTGAAAGATGTGGGGGTAATAGTAATACATGATCAATTATTGTACATTTTCTCTGTGCTACGCATTGTGCTAAAGGAAACTTGTACATTTTTTATTTAATTTCTTTTGCAGATTGTTTTTTTTAAATAGAACATTTGTGATAGCCCTGCATTAAGCAAGTTTGCACTATTTTCCAACAGCAGGTGCTCACTTTGTGTCTCTGTGTCAGCATTTTTTTGCAATTAAATATTTTAAAATCAAGGTATGTAGTTTTTTATACATAATACTATTACACACTTAATAGCCTACAGCATAGTATAAATAGTACTTTTATTTTATTAGACGTTTGTTTTGCATTTTATTTAAGAATACATGATGGTGTATAATTGGTGTGTCCATTTAAAAAATTTTATATCATTATTACTCATACCTATAACCTTCAATAGTAAAAATATTATCATTCAATTCTGTTGATACAATAAATATTTAATTGTTAATAAACTGGGGAACCTCAAGAGCTGACCACCTCCTTTTTTTGACCACTTCTTTTTAAAATTTTTTAATTATATATATGTATATATTTTATTAAATCATGGTTGTGTACATAAATGAAATCATAGGGCACAATGTGCTGGTTTTATATACAGTTTGAAATACTTTAATGGAACTGATTGACATAGCTTTCATAGCATTTTCTTACTCATTGTGTACAGACATTTATATTTTATATTTAGTATGTTAACCTGTACCCTTCTAAGATTCACCGTAAGTGTGGACCCACCAATTGCTCTCCCTCCCCCCATCCTATCCTATCCCCTTCCCTCCCTTACCCTTTTCCCCATAATCTTGTGCTGTAATTGGGTTACAGCTTTCATATGAAAGCTAGAAATTAGTTTCATAGTAGGGCTGAGTACATTGGATACTTTTACTTCTATTCTTGAGATACTTTGCTAAGAAGTATATATTTTTAGCTCCATCCATGTAAAAATGCATGAGGTAAATTCTCCATCTTTCTTTAAGGCTGCATAATATTCCATGGTGTACATATACCACAATTTATTTAACTATTTTCTAAGAGCTCTTCTTTATTCAATTCTAAAAACTACAAATATAATTTAATCCTTACAATCTTCAAATTAAGGTGAAGTAGTAAATGAGAAAGACCTTGTCTCTGAGCACCCTAGCTTGTTTTTGCTGGGTATTGCCCTCACTTATTTTTTTGGCCATTTCTCAGGATTCTATTTATAGGAAGAAATGCTGAGGGATGTTATTTCTTCCTCCTGACTCAGAATAGGCTTGCTTCTGCTTACTTGGGTGACTTAACCCAAGCTCAGTGTTTCTCTCCCACAATGTAACACATTCTATGAGTGGGCATTCACCATGGGATCTTTATGTCAGCCCAGTGAGACTTGGGAAACACAGGAGACTGATGCAAATCAACATTAAGCTCTGGCTACTATAAAAGTCCTTTGTCTCTCATGTCTTTTTAGCATCCCAAGGCATTTTAACAGACTTATTAGCTTGGGTCTTAGTCATTTTGTGCTGCTATAAAAGATTCCATAGACTGGGTAATTTATAATAAATGGAAATTTCTCACAGTTCTGGATGCTGGGAAGTCCAAGATCAAGGTGCTCCTAGTAGGTTTGGTGTCTGAAGAGGGTCTGCTCTTTGCTTTCAAGATGATGCCTTGGAGACTGCCCCCTCTGGAGGGGAGGAACATGGCAGAAGAGAACAAACCCACTTCTGCAAGTCTTATTATAGCTGAATTAATCCATTCACAAGAGTAAAATCCTCATGACATCCCATTTATTACTTCCTCCCAGCCCTGTTGTATTGGGAATTAAATTTCCAACACATCTATTTTGGGGACCATATTCAGACCATGACATTCTTTCTATAAGTAGGGCAAAATCTCAGATCCACACAGTTTTTGCCAGTTTTGGCTGACAGACCCATGATTTTCTGATGTTAAAATAATTATTACTTTGGAAGCTATTAGACTGAAGTGGCTTTGGTACCCTGAGCTCCTATATAACGCAAACCGAAACCCAAATCAGGGTAAAGGGTTATAGGCTATGGAAAACAAAAATTAACCAATTGGACAAAGCTTAACCAATCAGAAACTACCATTTAAGCTCTAAGTAGAGTCTTTACCTACCAGAAACTGCCAATAATCCTCTAACTAGGTTACTCTTACTCAATCAAATTCTTTGCCTTGCTTCCATGAACACATTATACAAGTTTTCCCTTGTGCCACTTTGGTGGAGTCCCAGACTGCCTGCTGTCTGGAGCCTCTGGATTCATGATTCACTGTCTAGTCAAATAAACCCTTTAAAATTTTAAACATGCCTAAGTTTATCTTTTAATACTGGAAAAAATGAAGGCCCCAATGGGCTGGGTTAGGAGATATGAGAAGACTGCCTGGGATCCAGTAGTGAAGGCTTTTATCCAATGGTGGGAAAGGAAGATAGCAGTAGGGCACCCCCATTCCACCTGTTAATGAATGTTTAGAGGCTAAGCATAAGGGTAGGATTAAGAAAAGCTACCCTATTGGTGTCTTGGTTGCTGCTCACTCACCTCAGGGCGGGAGGAAGATGTTACTATGACAATGAGGCAGCATTCCCCAGGGCCCTAGGTGAGATGAAATTTGGCTGTGGCTGATAAGGGGTACTCAAAGCTAAAACATGGTGTCAGCACTGAAGAACTAAAACTTTGACTAGATTGAAAATAAAAGTTTGTTGGGGCTGTGTCAGGCAGCTAATCAAAACCAAAATTACAGTCCTATATCACTTAATGATGGGGATATCTTCTGAGAAATCCATTGGTAGGCAACTGCATCATGCAAACATCACAGACTGTACTTACATAAGCCCAGATGGTTTAGCCTACTATACTCCTCAGCTGTATGATATAGCCTATTGGTCCTAGGCTATGTATCTGTATAGCATGTTACTGTATTGAATGCGATGGTAAATAGTAACATAATATTTGTGTATCTAAACACAGAAAAGGTACAGTAAAATACAGCATAATTTTATGGAATCATTTTATGAAGTCCATAGTTGACCAAAACTACATTAGTAGTGCATTACTATAAATTGAAAGCATCACCCCCCGCCCCCGACCTTGGCTACTTTAAAGAAGATGACAAGTATGAAAGTATGATGGGGGACTTTGGGGAACAAAGTGACTCAATATAGGTGTCTAAGTCATTCTATCTAGTCCCACAAAAACAGCAGATACTGGGGGCACAGGGAAGCCAAAGGCACTAAGAACTTCAGGGCAATTAGAAGCTACAATGATGTGTGCGGGGAAAGAAGAAAGACCCTGGGAGTCTAGGTGCTCTCCAGACACTGGGAATTACTTAGGAAAGAAGCTGGTGCTGAAATGAGGAGTTTAAAAATTAAAAAAGATCCCACTGGCTGCCTCCCTCACATCTTTCTCTTTCCTGGATTCTTAGCCAGAGAAATAACATAATTTCTTGGCAGTTACAGCCCCTGATGTGCTAGTGTTAAGCTTCTTGGTCCATGTTTCTACAGGGGGAACATTCACTAAAGTCAACTGAGGGGACTGGAGTATAACTTGCAGTAAAGAGTGAGCCTTTGCGGGTGGGGTCCTATGGGCCAATTCAATATACTAGTGTCATAATTAATATTGAAGTGTTTAATCTTTACAGTGAAAATGCTCAAAAAGTGCCAGAGAAGATTCTTCCCATTCAGGGTACTGTGGCCCATAGAGAAATGAGGTAAACTCCCTACCATCTGCTGCCAGTGAGCAGGCTGGGATTTAGTGTGAGTGCTTCTATTCTGATGCCCAAAGTTTTCACTATACATACACAGCTCACTCTTGAGAAACACGGGTTTAACATTATACATGTGTCCACTTACATATGATTTTTTCCCCACTTCTGCCACCCAAGAAAGCAAGACCAGCCATCCTCTTGCTCCTTCTGCTGACAGTACTCAGTGTGAAGTTGATCTGAATGAAGACCTTTATAATGATCTGTCACTTAATGAATAGCAAATATATTTTCTCTTCCTTATGATTTTCTTAATATTTTTTCTCTAGCTTACTTCATTGTAAGAATACAGCATATAAGAGATAAAACATTAAAATGTGTTAATTGACTATGATATTGGTAAGGCATCTGGTTAATAGGCTATTAGTATAATAGTTAGGTTTGGGGGGAGTCAGTGGTTATGTGAGGATTTTTGTCTGTGTAGGGGTCAGTCCTTCTAACTTCTGCCATTGTTCAAAGGTCAACCATAATGTTCTGGTGTTTGAAATCAAAATCCACTTCCAATGACCCTGACTGGGGTTATCATGCCTATCTACCAGTAGGAAAGGCAAGTAAACCCAGACAAAATTCAGAGCGCTGTTTCCCAATACAGTTTCTTTAGACTGTTTGGACAGATTTATAGCACTCGGTCTCTCTGAAAATGAAGCAAACAATGCTATCTCTTTGGTCTCACTACTAAAATTCTTCTTTTTAGTGCACAACATATTAGTAAGAGTCTATCAATACTGGAGGCAGAACATGAACCATCAATGGCAGCTCCCACATGTAAACATGAAGAAACACAAGGACCAGAAACAGCCTTGTTTCTGACAGATCATATACTTCCTTTGATGTTAGATTGGCCTTAGATTATATCATGTATGGCAATTGAGGCTGCAACTACTCGGTGATAGTACTATGTGACTCAATCAAATCTAAGATATAATGGTGATTCTTATCAGGTTAGACATTAAATCTGAACTAAAGTAACCTGGATCCTTTGAGGTTATGTACTTGTACATGAGGAAAAATGGACTATAGAAAGCCTTTCCAGAGGGTATAGGGTTTGCTTTTGGTTCAGCTCTTGCCCCTTAATTATTAACCTTGATACCACAGATCAGCAGGTCAAAGTTCCCTTGCATGGGTCATAATAAATAATATATTGGTCTCTGACTACATTCTGGCTGCCTAATAAAAAGAGTTCCTGGTCCCCACGTGGAACTTAGAGCCAACTGAATTTAAGACCTTGAGGGACAAATAGTTGGGCATTGTGGCGGGCACCTGTAGTCCCAGCTACTTGGGAGGCAGAGGCAGGAGAATTGCTTGAGCCCAGGAGTTGGAGTTTGCTCTGAGCTGTGATGCCATGGGCACTCTACCCAGGGGGACAGCTTGAGGCTCTGTCTCAAAAAATAAAAACAAAAACAAAAACAATAAAAAAGACATTGAGGATAGGATTGAGGTCAATACTCCAGAATGACTTTATACTGCTGTTCAGTGTCTGTTTACAATAGCCTTAATTGCTAGATAAGACCAATGGATTTGGAATTGACTGAACAACCTGGTTGCCAGATTAATCCGAGCAGCTAATAAGAGTGGCACATTCATGTGAAAATTCAAGTTTGACCAAGAACACGACAAGCTAAGAAGTGGATTGTTGGAAGAGATGATCCACTATGAGCTCTGTGTCCCTGCATACTTATGTAGTATGACAAGAATGCAAGAACTTGATTGATCTTTACCTAGTCCATGTTCCAGGCTTGTGTTTACACTAAGCAATCTTTATGTCTGAGGTTCCCCTTGGGCAAAGGAGCAGGATTGTTTTTGCTTACTCTAAAAGCAGTGACTATCCTAAGCTCCGTGTTCCTTTCCTACAAAACGATCCACTGTGTGCAGGCTCCCATCATTGGCCCTCTGTGCTCCTGTGGGACCTAGAGAAATAAATAACTGAATAAAACTAACATGAAGGTCTGGCTACAGCTTTTGCTGTGAATAATACAAGTCCTTTGTCTCAGACCTAGGTGTCTTGTGTATTCTGTACCATCTCATGAAACAGTAATAGGCTAGCTTTTTAGCTGTAAGTAGGGCGAAATCTCAGGTCCTGTACAGTTATTGACAGACATCTATTATTTTCTTCTTAGTAACAGCTGGCATTTGAGGCACCATGATTTGGCTATTAGTCAATTTATTATTACCATAATCTATTACAAGAGATTATTTTCTAAAACCTGAGCCAATAACACTACAAAAATAAAAAGCCCTCTGATGCCTGTGAGTTTATCTGTGTGTGTCCAAGTCCAGTAATGATTTCGCTATCTGTCTGAAGTACTAACAGTACTAAATCCAACGCTCGGCGCCATGCCTCAATCTTTGGCGTAACAATGTCATAAACTCTTGGAATCTGCTCCAGTTTATCTGGAATGCCTGGATTAAAAATTCCACTATTTATTTTACTATATTCATTCAAGATGTAAGATGAAGGAGAGCCAGACTCGGTAGCATTTTGTAGATGATGTTGAATGAATGTGCTGGCTTCAAATTCTGATGAATGGTTGGCAGTGTTATATATAAGAGTTGAAAGGTATTTTTGCCATCCATTTGCTAGGAATTTAAGCACAGTTGGTCTGTATATCTCCAGAGATGAAGCCAGCCAAGAGGAGGTATTATGAAGCCACACTGAAGAGGCATGGTTTGTTTTTTGCAGAGATTGCTCCACAAGAATTTGAAGATGACTTAGACACAAAAATTCAACTGCACCACCTCCGAGAAAGACCTTTCCCTCTTTTAGAGCATAATACAAACGATAGGCACAACTCCAGAACCTATCTTCTTTGGTTTGCATTTGTGCAGTGACTGGGTTAGTAAGCACTGCTGTAACCAAATTAATTCCTTCTGTTTTTAACAAGATTGCTATTCTGTCATTCCTATCTACAACATCCAAGGGATTGCTTTTCCAGAAGGTCACATGGGCCCCATTGCCCACACACTCTTCATTCACTTGTGTAATGTAGACCACCTGTACTGCTCCTGTAGCCTCTGCAAAAGCCTGCATCACACTGCCATTCACTGACCCAATTATCAACCGCTTACTTTGTATGCATTTTTCAACTAAATGTTCAGAAACATTTCCTTGTACCAGGACAAGGTTCACATTGAACTGGATTAATACCTGTAACACATGATTTGTCCACAGTTCTTCTGAGCTGTCTTCTTGAAGCTTCATGCTATCTAATACAGTTTTAATATTTGAAGACTTATTAAATCCCAGGTGGCGATAATTCTCTGTGAGGTCACCCTCAATAAGAACTAGCCGGACAGGCTGATTCTGCAATTCCTTGATCATATTAGTATTAGATACTGACACAGCAGTGATATATCCTGGACAAATACAAGAAAAACTTTCAGGTAAACCTGGTAGACAGCAAGTGAAGATCTTTGAAATGTCAAACATAAATGGCATTGGAGAATTAAATTGTTTCATACGTGCATTCCAATATTGCACTCGTACTGCTTCTTCTACTAATTTCATGCTGCTGAGGTCTCCATGACTCAAGCCTACTGCCAATTCTACCAAATCATTACATCTGTAACTTCTGGGATTAGTTGCACCACGTTCTAGAAATCCATCTATTTTGCTTATCTGTTCATTAGTGTCTGTTCTTTTAAAGTGCCTACTGTGATTCAGAACTGACTTTCTGCAGCAAGTATCTGCAAACAGACTGTTTTTCAGAGTTTGTGATGTGTTTTTATCTGCTTCAATCTTAGTCTGAGGTTTGAAGAAGTTAAGTGACTTGACAGGTCCCCCAGAAAGATTGGTCAAAGATTGAGAGGTAACATCTTTGAAATCAAGCTCTTCCTGCTCCAAACCGGTATCTGAAGGGACTTGTAGAAAAGGACATAAAGTGATACTACATGTTTCAAGTCCAGAAAATGTGTTGTCCATATGATCAAATATATTCTGGACAGGTACTTGAAGGGAAACTACTTCTTCACTACAAAAGTTCAAACCTTCAGACATTATTGACACTATTATGGAAATGGGGACATCCAGATGAAGACATTCTTCAACTGCACTGCTCCACGCACCAACAAGAAACAACAGAGTACTGGTTCCAGTTCTGTATGTGTTATTTTGTGCTTGAACTGCTTCATTGAGAAGTTGTCCCACTGCACTTGTTAAATCCAAATTTTCAAGAAGCCTTATTGTTGAACTGATTAACACACTTTCGTGACTTTCTTCATCTATAATAAATTTGGATGATTTTACTGGACCTATTAAACTTCTCCCTATTTCTGCAAATGACGAAAGTTGTTGAAGTCCTACGTGCCTTCTTTTGTTTATGATTCTGTAAGCCATCACCAGGAATCATCAGCTGCAAATAAAATAAAAACTTGGAATTTTATTCAGTGTAATTCATGGTTATAAATTCTAGAAATAAAGAAAAATAAGATATGGTCCTTACCTTCGAGGTCTATATAATTTTCATTAAATGTGGTCAGTGCAATGATACAGTTTTATAATAATATTAACAATAAAGGTATATGCGGCCAAGAAGCACTCCAGTAACAAGTGAAGGCAATAGACAAGGTTTCAGAAGGGAATTCCTCGAATGAGTCTTGGAAACAACTGGAAAGAGTTAGCAAGTTGAAAGAAATAGTAATAAATGTACATATGCGCATGCAAGGCTGTATAATTAAGTTCACAACCTGGCCACTGTATGCTTACGTAGGCAGCACTTTATAAAAAGCTCAGTAAGGTTTCAAGACCTTGGTATATTGGTGTCTCACAGCAGTGTTTGTGTTGATGTATAGAAGGGTCTTGCTAAGTGGTGTTCATTATTGTTGTTGCATGTTTTGGACGCTGTCATAAGAATGTCAGAGCAAAGAACAAACATTAAATTTCTTATTAAACTTGACAAGAGTAGAAGTGAAATCAGAGATATGTTAGTCCAAGTTCATGGAGATAGTGCCATGAAGAAAACAGCAGTGTACAAATGGAATATGTTTTTCTGAGGGAAGAGAAAGCATCACTGATGAAGAGAGGTCAAGGTGGCCAGTAACAAGCAAAACTGATGAAAACATTGTAAAAATTTGTCAAATTGTGTGTCAAAATTGTTGGCTGGGTGCGAGAAGCATAGCAGATCAAGTAAACATTGATAGAGAAATAGGAAAATCATAACTGAAAATCTTGGCATGAGAAAAGTGTTAAAAAAAAAAAAAAGAAGCTCACTAATGAACAAAAGAAAAGAAGAATCAAAGTTTGCCAAGACCTTTAGGGGAGCAAGACCATGTTCTGGGCTGTTTATCACTGAGATGAAACACGGGTATACCAACATAACCCTGAAACAAAGCATCAAAATGCACAATGGAAATCAGCCAATTTTCCACAACCAAAAACTTCTGTCAGTTCAAATGAAGAGTCAAAACGATATTGCTAACTCATTTTGATATGAAAGAGATTAGTCATTATTTGTACCATCTGGACAAACAGTTAACCAAGTTTACTATTTGTAAGTAATGAAAAGGCTGCACGAAAAAGTTATGACCTGAACTTTTTACCAACAACTAACTCATGGCTCTTATATCATGACAATGCAATAGCTCACACAGCACTGTCTGAGAGGGATTTTTTAGCCAGTAAACAAATAACTACATTGGAACATCTTCCCTACTCACCTGATCTGACCCCTAGTGACTTTTTTCTTTACTTGAAGACAAAGAAAATACTGAAAGGAAGATATTTTCATGACATTCAGGACCTCGAGGGTGATATGATACAACTTTGATGGCTATTCCAAATAGAAAGTTCCAAAATTGCTTTGAATGGTGGACTAAGCACTGGTGTTGGTGCATAGCTTCACAAGGGGAGGACTTCTAATGTAACCCTAGTAATATTCAGCAATGAGGTATGTATCACTTCTTCTAGGATGAGTTCACAAACATAACTGTCAGACCTCGTATATGTGAAAAAAACAGTGTCCTTGGGATAACACAAGTAGTTTGGTTTTATGGGAAAAAATATGTACTGGATAATAGCAAAGAAGATAAGGAAAAGGTTTGGATCATAAAGGGCATTATGTACCATGCCAATGAGCTTAAACTTGATCCTATAATGGGAAAAACTAAAGTAAAGAAGATTAAAAACATCTTGAGTATGGGACATAACTACAAGAGGAATTATACTTAACGAAATCAAATATTTTGACCTAGTTGTTTTACTTTTCAATAAAAAAAAAGTTTCCTCCAGTAAAAATGAAAACACTGAAAAAAAAAAAATCTTGATGTAGTATTTGAAAGAGGTACTCCTGAAGAGGTATTTACCTCCACACACTCCTTTCCTACGTCTCTCTCTCTCTCTCACCTCCTCTCCATCGTAAGAGGAACCCACTTCCAACTCTCTTTGGAAGCGCTCTAAACTTTCCCTTTGTTCTCAAATAAAATTTCTCTTTTTTATACTGAAAGAAAAAAAAAAAAAAAGAAAGGTACTCCTGAATCTTGAAGTCTAGGTTTGACCTTAGTTAGCTCTATAGCTTACTATCTGTGTAGCCTTCAGCAAGTTATTTATCTATTTTGCCCTTCAGTTTCCACATCTGAAAAGTGGGGATAAAAAAAGAAGCTATTTCATAATTATAACAAGGAGTTCTGTCTTAGAACAATATACAGTGTTTTATGACTACTTGTTTTATAATAGCAATAATATTTTAGTTATATTAACACTCTCAACACTGTAGAGGATTGAGTGTATGAGTGACAAACTAGAAGCAAAAAGGCCAGTTAAGAATTTTCTATAGTTAGGTAGGTAAGAAATGTGGAAGAGGGATGGAAGGGAAGGGATGAATTTGGTTACTTAATAGATTATTAAAAAAATCAAACAGTACTGTTTAAAGGGAGGTTTAAGAGCAATTTGACTTATTTTGCATAGTATTTTATCATTCACATACAAAATGAAAAAAGTTTATAAGAGAAAGACCAACAAAAAGAACTTTTAAACAAGGTACTCCCTAATTGAAAAGTTGTCTACCATGAAATTACCTGCTTTGTGAGGTGTGAGCTCCCTGTTACTTAAAGTGCTGGAGCTAAGATAATATTTACATTATAATCTTCACTTCCTGGGTGATGCCTGTAGTTCAGTGGGTAGGGAGCCAGCCACATACACTGAGGCTGGCGTGTTTGAACCCAGCCTGGGCCAAACAACAATGGCAACAACAAAAAATAGATGGGAGTTGTGGCTGGAGCCTGTAGTCCCAGTTACTTGGGAGACTGAGGCAAGAGAATTGCTTAAGCCCAAGAGTTTGAGGTTGCTGTCAGCTGTTATGCCCTGGTACTCTACCTAGGGCAATAGCTTGAGACTCTGTCTCAACAACAACAACCAAACAATCTTCCAACTCTTAGACTTAATGACTCTTAGGATAATAGTTTCTTTTTCTTTCTTTTTTTTTTTTTTTTTTTGCAGTTTTTGACCGGGGCTGGGTTTGAACCCGCCACCTCTGGCACATGGGGTTGGTGCCCTACTCCTTTGAGCCACAGGCGCCACCCTGGATAATAGTTGTTTTTTATTTTTTAATTTGTTTATTTTTGCAGTTTTTGGCTGGGGCTGGGTTTGAACCCGCCACCTCTGGCATATGGGGTTGGCGCCCTACACTTTTGAGCCACAGGCGCTGCCATGGATAATAGTTCTTTTTTATTTTTAAATTTTTTTTATTTTTGCAGTTTTTGGCCGGGTTGAACCCACCACTTCTGGCATATGGCGCCGCTGCCCTACTTCTTTGAGCCACAGGCACTGCCCTGGATAATAGTTTTTTAATCACAATCTTTTAAATATGAAGTATCAAAAAGCAAACAACTCAGATTTTTGCTTTTCTTCTATTACTGGCCATAGCATGGGTAAGTTGGTTTCTGCAATATCTAAATTCATCCTTGAACCTGGGGAGCACCACAGTTCAATATATACAGTATATTTTAAGGCCAATAGCAGTACATAACATGGTTTGAGCATCCTAAATCTAAAAGTCCAAAATCTGCAACTTTTTAAGCACCAATAGATCTTTTCACTCCTATACTCAAAATCTTGAAAAGCCTCTCCATTTCACTCAGAGTGAAAGTCAAACTCCCCACAATACTCTAATAATTTGCACTCCTCCCTTTGCCCTCTGACTTTATCTGCTACTCTACCCCTTGACAACTTCACTTTGGCCTCTTTCCTGTGTCTGTAACATGCTCTCTATCTTAGTGTTTCTGTTCTAGTTGTTCTCTTTTTTCTGGAATGTTCATCACCAGGACATCTACTGCCTCATCACCTACAAATATTTTCTCAAATTTCCCCTCTTTCAGGGGGGCCTATCCCAAGCACTCGCAACATTCCTCTTTTCCCTCTACAAGTCTAGATTCTCTTTATCTGCTCTTTCATTTTTCCATAACACTTATCACTTGATAACATAGTACACAGATTATTTATTTATTAGTTATAGACTATCTCTCTCTATTGAAATGTAATTTCCTGACACATTGCAGGCATTGAATATTTGGTAAGTGAATGAATGAATGGTTTTCAACATATTTTTCACTCCAATTTAAGTACAAAATTCAAACAAGAGAAAATAGATGCTGCTGTTAGTACTTATTTAACATTAATGTAAGGTTCAACCCCCCTTGGAGCTGCCATGATTCTTATTTGGCACTCCCTTTCACTGCTTCCAAGGAGGTTTCCCCTTTTACATCGTTGTCAGAATTATCTCTGAAAAACCAAACAAATTACTTAACTGCCAAAACAGTGATTACTTCACTGTTTTTTTTTTTTGTTTTTTTTTTTAAGTGTGAGATCTTGCTATGTTACACAGGCTGGCCTGGAACTCCTAGGCTAAAGCAATCTTTCTGCCTCAGCCTCTCATGTAGTTGGGACTATAGGTGTGCAACTGTACCAGGCTTATTTATTTTAGAAAATAAAGTCTTTACTCCTCTTTGACATATGTGTCTTAAGACTCATCTTCTACTTTTTCTTACAAACCCCATGATCGTGTTATACTAGAACATATACAACTTATTTTTACTAAGCTATACTCTTATTTGATTCTCCATGAATATCATATATCGTTCATAACCCAAGGCAAATACCACATTTTTGATTCTGCCTTCTCAATGCCCCAAGGTAGAGTAATCCCTCCTTTCTGTGTTCCCAAAGCACTTTCTATACATATATACCAAAGCTTGGCACCGTGTATTAAAAACACTGTATTTATATTTATCTCTCCCACTATCTGTAGATTCCCTGGTTTTACTCATCTTTTTATACTCTACACCCAATTCCTTCCAAATTCAACTAGTAGCTGGCATAGTACATGGCATGTAGAAAGCACTATAAAAATTGGTAGATATAAGAGTGTGTATGGATTTAATATTAAGGTTGTAAAGTATAATTAGATTAGCAACAGCTATGTTTCTGATAGTTAGACTGATATCCTTGGAAAATGTGCCATGTTTCTACTTACTAAAGTGTGAAAAGTGATTTGGGAGACTGCTCCAAGAGTATACTTTGCCTATTTTTTCCTGTCCTGCCTTCATGGAGATAAGTGAGACAAAGGGAAAAGAGTAGACAAAAGTTAATATTCTTCCTGAATCCACTGTTGGAGAATCCATTCTGATTTTTACAAAATATTTACTTTAGAAAAGGCACTGCCAGAGGCATAAAAGTGGTCTGGTCGTTTGAGCAATTAAAGATTATAAGTTTTAAGAGACTTATAATCTCCTCAGCACCAGCCACATACACTAAGGCAGGTGAGGTTGACAATGTTGTAAGCCAACAGCCCCCCCAAAGACCTGAGTCTTTCTCAGCCTGTCTCAGCCTTGGTCCCCAGCATGCCCCCCGCCCTTGGGTTAATTCTGAGGACAGGTTTCTGACAAGGAAGTTCTCTGATCTGAGTTCCCTGACAACCCTCGCCCCCCCAACACACACACAACCAGGTTGAAACAATGGTGGAAACTCACTCAAGCAGAGTTTCCCAGGTTCTGGGCTCTCCAAGTTGTCCTCATGGTTACTGAGTTACCCCCCCAGCCACCACACAGCTAACCCCTGAGCCAACTACCTGACTGTAACCCAGCCCTGTAACCCGCCACGTTCCACTTTTGTATATGCTTGCTTTGCACATTAGCACAAAAAGGGTACAAAAGGCTGCCTGCATTTCTCTTCGCAGCAGTTGGGCAGCGGTCCGCCTGTGCAGGTGTAAATAAATCATCACCATGTGATTTGAGCCTAAAGCGGGGTCCGTGTATTCTTATGGGTGGCGTAAGTTACAAAAACAACAATGACAACTGCAACAAAAAAATAGCCGGGCGTTGAGGCGGGCGCCTGTCATTCTCAGCTACTTGGGAGGCTGAGGCAAGAGAATTGCTTAATCCCAACAATTTGAGGCTGACACACACACACACACACACACACACACAAAAAAAAAAAAAAACGAGAGCGAGAGCGAGAGCGAGAGCGAGAGAGAGAGAGAGAGAGAGAGACTGACTTATCATCTCTTCATTCCTACCGGGAAGTCAGTGGTTCACCCTACCTCTATCCTTCTCCCCCACCCTTTAAGCTGCTCCCCGGTCTGGTTCAAAACGGGTAGAACCAGCAAGCCTGGCCCTCTGGATGAGTTTGATTTGGTTAACAGCAGTAACCGGGGCGTCGTCTACTCTAGACCGTTACTGAGTTAACTGGCCAATCACGCTACCTGTGTCTAACTCAAGATTGAGGATTTAAGCTTGATATGGTTGGACAACTGACCAAATTTTAGGAATTTTGGCCAAAGGATTGGCTGGGGGCCAGTGTCTATGAGTATGCGTTCGATAGACATTATGGGTGGGGCCAAAGTCCTTACCCCACAAACACTATCAACAATATAGGTAAAAACGTTCTTAAGCAGTGAAGCTTCAGGTGCATCCCAAGACACATCCTAGTCCCATGCCCACCTCCTTCCCAACCACGTCCCTGCTCCATAGTCGTCCTATATAGAATTGTTGGCGCCTACCATGCCAGAAACACCGCCCGAAGCAAGGAGAAGGGAAGCGGCTAAAGCCCAGGGTCCCAGCGAATGTTGGGCTAATTTATCGTAGGCCCACCAACCCCTAAAATCTCATCCTTTTCCCGGGCCAAGGAAGTCAGAAAAGCAAACAAGGGCTTACCCCCTCATCTTCAAAGCTTAGCAGTCAGTGGAAGCACGTCATTACTAACCTCGCTCCTTTCGTCACTCCTACGGTGGCTAGCGTTTCCGTCTTCCCTCCCGCCAGACGCAGTTCTGGGTGGGACAAGGACACCAAAACGCCAAAGTAAAGACGCTTCTTTCCCCGCAGTCCGTAGAGTGCGCCAGTGTTTTCTGGGCCGATCCTGCTGAGCCGCAGGCCTGGTCGCTAAGAAACGCAGGCAGAAAGGAAAGTTGGGAAAGGCAGGAACGTCACACTATTGGTAGAGAATAGAAAGAGGGGGCTGGCCTCAATAGTACTTTTCTTTCCATTGGGTAGCATGACCGTCAATCATCTAGGGCGTGGGTGGGCGTGGCTGCGAGAGCGGCCTTAGCAACCTCTGGCAAGTTGCGCAGTGCGCGGTTGATCTGCGGTGGGTGAGTGAGTCAGGGAGGTCTTGGCTACTGAGACCGCTGGTTGGGGACATGGTGAGTGTAAGTTATCACCTCCTGCTGAAGTTTTTCTCCAGAGCAAGGAGGAGATTTTGTTTAGTTTATGAAATGTGTCATAAGTTTCCTTTTCGTGATCCTCAGGTGTCAATAGTAACCCTTCCTCCTGTCGCCAGATACGAGCGCCTTGTCCCAGACTCTAGGGACAGAAGAGCGGCTCTGTCATTCGTGTTTCCCCGCATCAACCGCTAATACCAGCAGTCTCCATTAGGTTCAGCGTTGGGAACGGAATCCGCTCCTTAGCCAGACTGGAATTGAATGCAGAGAATAAGATGCTTCAGAACTGTTAGAAGGCCGGGGGAGTGGGCTGCAGGCGGGGCCTCCGGGATCCACAGCCAAATTCTGAAACGCTGCCTGGCCAGGGCTGCTAGTGACTGACCCCGTTTGGAAGAGGAGGATTCAGAAGGCTGCCCCTGGAACTATTGAGCTGAAGACCCTACCACTGTACGTCCAGTCCGGGGACCAACAATCCACCACCACCTGAACACCTGGAAAGGGATCCACAGTAGCAAGGAAGGAATCCAGCTGCTGCCTCCCCGCCACCGCTTCTTAGTCTGACACTGAAGACAAGAGACTGAAATAAGGTTGCCGTAGAACCCGAGGAGAAACTCAGATCCCTGGAGTAATTTCTCCCTTCTCAGCCTTTGCAGTACAGGACAGTATGGTAGAAGCAGATGGAAAATAATACCATGTTCTAATCAAGCATATCCCACAAAATAAACACATTTTATTATAAGACATGTAGGGATTTAGAAAAGTAAGTTTTCCTTAAAGGACTGCTTTTTAGCCGAGTAAGGCTAATTGTGTTTTGACATAACACCATTCACTGGGCTAGAATGCCTTTTTTTCTCTCTCTGAACACAGTAATTTTAATAAAAAAATCTAAATGGTAAAAAAGAAGGAGGCTTTCTGCCAAGACATTAATAACCAAAAGCTCGAATGTTAGCAAAAGGAAAAGGGGAAAATTGTTGAGGTTCATTATATAGTAGAAAATAGGATTTATTAGATTTACTTAGTGAATCTATTATTCTGATTCTGCTAACGTGTCTAGTTATATAGTTTATCATTCACCTACGCATGTATCTGTTACAGGCATCCAACCACTGCCCAAGTTCAGAGCAATTGAAGAAAAGTGAAGCAAAAATGGAACTGAATGAAACTCAAAAGCAAGAAATTAAAGAGGCCTTTGATTTATTTGATGTTGATGGGTCTGGAACCATAGATGTGAAAGAATTGAAGGTTCTGAAATTATATCTAATTCTAAGACATTTAAAAAACCATTTATTTATGCAATCTTTAGACTTTTCTTTAATACAGTCTTCTGAAAGCTTCTTATAAAATTTCTTCAGTGCATAAACCTGCCCTGCATTAACAAAACAATATCTTGTTAAACATTTTAATTGTGGTTTGAAAATGAGTAGACTACAGCCAAGGTGTAACAATGATATACCCTATGGCATATGGGATTGGAACCTAGGCCTACAGACCTGATTTTCCCTATTTATGCTCAGTCCATGGTAAAAAAGAGAGGAAGCTATTTTTTTATTTTTTATTTTTGAGACAGAGCCTCAAGCTGTCACCTTGGATAGAGTTCTGTTTCATCACAGCTCACAGCAACCTCCAATTTCTGGGCTCAAGCGAATCTTCTGCCTCTGCCTCCCAAGTAGCTGGGACCACAGGCGCCCGCCACAACGCCCAGCCATTTTTTGGTTGCAGCCATCACTGTCGTTTGGCGGGCCCACGCTGGATTCGAACTCGCCAGCTCAGGTGTCCGTGGCTGGCGCCTTAGCCCATTGAGCCACAGGCACTGAGCCGAGGAAGCTATTTTTTAAAAGATAATTTAAAAGCTTGGAATGAGATCATAGCACATTATAATTTATTTCCTTTCTATTTCAGATTGCAATGCAGGCCTTAGGATTTGAACCAACGAAAGAAGAAATGAAAAAAATAATAGCTGAAATCGACAAAGAAGGAATTGGCACCATCAGATTTGAAGATTTTTTTGCCATTATGAGTGTAAAAATGGTATAGTTGTGATTTTAATTTTCAAAGAAATATAAGCAACATAGTTTTCTACTTCTTGGGGCTGGAGCAAGCAGAGGTTTCATAGAGGGAGAATTTTAAATAGGTTTTTAAGGATGAATGGGAGTTAGATAGGAAAAGCAAGATTGAAGATGTTTTCAGGATGTTTGTGAAAAGACTGTCCAATGTGGAAAAGAGATTTTTGTTCAGAAATGAGGATATATGGCAGATTAGAGAGAATGGACTAAATTTTGAAGCTTTGAATTTAGCAAACATATATTCAGTACCTATTTTTTACAAGGTACTATTACTATTCTAATGAGATAACCTTTCTGTTTTCTTGGAGCTTGAAGTTTTGGTAATAGATGTGGATTACTACAATAAATAAGAAATGCATTCTCGGGTGGTGCTTGTGGCTCAAAGGCGTAGGGCGCCGGCCCCATATGCTGGAGGTGGTGGGTTCAAACCCAGCCTTGGCCAAAACTGCAAAAAGTGCCTCTGTCACGTCAACAAACCCTGTGTTTAAATACTATAAGGACAGATGTTAGTATATTAGAATAATTGTTAAAAGTCAGAGCAATAAATAAAGTCAGAACTCAGCTACCTGATATGGTGCTGCTCTAACCCTCAAAGATCTAGTAAGTTCAGTTTGATAGAGTGATAAATGAAACACTAATGATAGTTGTTTACTTTTTTAAAGAGTGAAAAAGACGAAAAAGAGGAAATTTTGAAGGCTTTTAAATTATTTGATGATGATGATACTGGAAGTATAACACTAAACAATATCAAGAGGGTTGCTAAGGAACTGGGGGAAAATTTAACAGATGATGAACTTCAGGTAAGTTTTACTTATTTTTATAATTATGTATAATTATAAATTTTATAGATTTATATATTACTATAATTATTTATTCGAACTTTAGTTATACACTTAAAATTTGGTTTTGAGTTTGTATTTGAATAGTCATTTATATAATTATTCATTTTAAATATATTTCATATATTTATCTTTTTTTTAATAGGAAATGCTTAAAGAAGCTGATCGTGATGGGGATGGAAAAATAAATGAGGAAGAATTTTTGAGAATGATGAAAAAGACCACTCTTTATTAATACTGTTGTTTTGTTCTTTCTGGAAATTTGTTAACAGATTTGCATTTGTTATACAGTTTAATAATTTAATACTGAATGTATTAAAATACTTTAATTTTACTTTGTATGCACAAATTGGTCTCAATGTGTAGTATATGTGAGATGTTATGTGTTTCTACCAATGTGTGGTTAAATCTACAGCATCAAGAAAACATGATGACTAATTTGAACTATGAATCCAAGAACACTATTAATTCTAACTGTTTTTAAAGCTTTAGATTTCAAAGATGGAATTATTTTATATTTGATAAAGTTGGCCCCACAGCCAAATGAGTTTGGCAAACAGACCATTATTTTCCCTACATACCTTTTTGTGCAGCTCTATACAAATGGATGAACATTTGCATTTTAATCAGTTGTTCAACTATGTAAAGTTTTAAATAAAATTGGCAACTACATTATTTGCTAATTTTCTTCTTATAGTTTTAAAGAAAGAAATTCAAAACAGTATTTGTATCATCCCTATCTTCCTGCAAGTTTGATCCTATAAATTATTATAAAATAAGTCTGCTAGGACAGGTAATATAGGGATTTTTTTTGTATTGTCTTAGTTAACACAAGTTGGAAGCTGGCAGTTAGTTCCATCTTACATATAAAAAAAGCAAAATTCAGAAAAGTTTTAAAAATTGCCCAGTTGCTCACTGTTAATAAATAATACATGAATTTCATATCCTATATCCTTACTCTTTGTTATGCCACTTCCCTATGGATAAAAACTTCTAGGATAAAATTAATTGTATATTTTCTAATTTTCAGTTATATGCCTCTTGTAATTTATTGTTAATGAAAGAGAACCCAGGCTCTGCACCTGTGGCTCAATGGGCTAAGGTGCCAGCCACGTACACCTGAGCTGGTGGGTTCGAATCTAGCCTGGGTCCACCAACCAACAATGACGGCTACAACCAAACAATGGCCGGACGTTGTGGCAGGCGCCTGTAGTCCCAGCTACTTGGGAGGCGGAAGCAAGAGACTTGCTTGAGCCCAGGAGTTGGAGGTTGCTATGAGCTGTGATGCTACGGCACTCTATCCAGGGTGACAGCTTGAGGCTCTGTCTCAAAAAAAAAAGAAAGAGAACCCAAACACAGGGAAATAATTTAAAGAGGTAAATTGAACTGAAAATGTGTGACCATGGCCCAGAGAGCCATGCCCAAGAAGTCTGTGGTCCTGTTACGGTTGGGTTACAATTTGGTCTTGTACATTTTAGGGAGACAGGAATTATACATAAAGTCATAAATCAATACATGGAAGATATACATTAGTTTGTCCCAAAAGGCAGGACATCTTGAAACAGAGGATTGCAGCTTCCAGGTAGGTTTAAAGATTCTTTGATTTGCAGCTAGGTAAAGAAATGAAGCTTTATCTATAGGCTTTGAACATTTTAAGTTAAGATAAAGAAGTCTGTTAGTCAGAGATAAGCCACTTAACAAATTGTTAAGTAAATTGATGACTGCAGGAGTGATTTGTCTTACCTGGTCTAAGGCTTGTTAATGATTTGTGTTTTATTGTTACACAGAATAACTTCAAAAGGGACAGGGCATAATTAGGCATGTCTGGCCTCTTTTCTCCTCATGGCTGGCAAGTCAACTTTAAGGTTTCTTTTTGAGGGGGTCTCCTTGGCCAACAGAGGGTCCACTCAGTTAGCTGGGTAGAGGCGTAAGATTTTCTTTTAATTCACATTTTTTTTTCTTTTTCTGAAGCATGGTGCATTTCATCCAGTGCTGCAGTGTGTTTTCCTTGGTGACTCCAAGATGCAGTGAACAGAATTGCTCCCTTCTGACAGTCGGCACCAGATTCCACTAGATGGACATACATTCTGATAACCAAGTAATAGTCTTTAGAACAAGAAAAACTTGCAGAAAATGTATCTATAGTCTCCCCTGCCCTCATTCATCTTTATTGAAAATGAAATGAAGACTGCAGGTTTTTGTTTTATTTTGTTGACACAAGAGGCTTTATTTGACTGAAGCTAGAATGGCATATGCTTATATATATATATATATATAT
>CAUYON010175479.1:0-24234 GCA_963573935.1 Arctocebus calabarensis
TGCAAAACAAAAAAATAGCCGGGCGCTGTGGCGGGCGCCTGTAGTCCCAGCTACTAGGGAGGCTGAGGCAAGAGAATCGCTTAAGCCCAAGAGCTGGAGGTGGCTGTGAGCAGTGTGACGCCACGGCACTCTACCCAGGGCGATAAAGTGAGACTCTGTCTCAAAAAAAAAAAAAAGAATCACTGAGCTGGCTCAGAGCCCGTAGCGCACAGTGGTTACGGCTCCAGCCACACAAACCAAGGGTTGCGGGTTTGAACCCGGCCCAGGCCAGTTAAACAACTGCAACAAAAAAATGCCCAGGCGTTGTGGCAGGCGCTTGTAGTCCCAGCTACTTGGAGGCTGAGGCAAGAGAGTCACTTAAACCCAAGAGTTTGAAGTTGCTGTGAGCTATGACACAAAAGCACTCTACCGAACTCTTGTCTCAAAAAAAAAAAAGTGCTATATTTTTAAATAAATAAATTCTTTATTACTGTGTTGAGTCCCTCCAGGACTAGTCTTCCCTCTATTAGTGACCATATGAAGCTCACAGAAATATATTGTGAGAGAGCATAATAATAAAACACGTTGACATATTTACACATTTTGCATAAATTATATTTCAGTTACAATCATGACCAATTCTATATATAATATCTAATTTATACCAGAGTTATCTTTCCTAACTCTGTAATTATTTCCATTCGAGCCACATTACTCTATAATTAGCTTATTAAAATGCAAGCTAACTGCAATTGGATGACAACTATTACCTTTGGCGAATGCCACATGTGTAAGCGAAGAGAATATTAATATGAATAGGGCACTTGGTAAGACACATACACAATTTTTTTTTTTTGCAGTTTTTGGCCGGGGCTGGGTTTGAACCCACCACCTCTGGCATATGGGGCCAGCGCCCTACTCCTTTGAGCCACAGGTGCTGCCCAATACATATGCAATTTTTATATATTAATAGCAGCTGCAAATTCACCTAGACCAGTGGTTCTCAACCTTCCTAATGCCTCCTAATGCTGCGACCCTTTAATACATTTCCTCATGTTGTGGTGACCCCCAACCAAAAATTATTTTTGTTGCTATTTCATAACTAATTTTGCTAGTTATGAATCGTAATGTAAATATCTGATATGCAGGATGTATTTTCATTGTTACAAAGGGGCCTTGAACCACAGGCTGAGAACCACTGACCTAGGCAATATAGTAACTGGGATAGGTCTAAGTAGTTTTAAGGATTTAGAAAGTTAAATAATTTTTTTTTTGAGAGACAAAGCCTCAAGCTGGGTACAGTGCTATGGCATCACAGTTCACAGCAACCTCCCACTCCTGGGCTCAAGCGAGTCTCCTGCCTCTACCTCCCAAGTAGCTGAGAACAGGTGCCCGCCACAATGCCCAGCCAATTTTTGTTTTGTTTTGTTTTTTTTGTTGCAGCTGTCATTGTTGTTTGGTGGGCCCAGGCTGGGTTCAAATCCTCCAGCTCAGGTGTGCGTGGCTGGCGCCCTGGCCACTCGAGCCACAGGCGCAGAGCCAGAAAGTTAAATAATTAAAAAACAATTTTTTCAGACTGAACTGAGGAAACTTCAGCAGACTGAACTGAGCAAACAATAAGATGTCAATACTGGCCAAAATGGCTCATGCCTTAATCTCAGTACTCAGGGAGGCAGAAGCGGATGAACTGCTTGACTTTAGGAGTTACAGACCAACCCGAATAAGAGTAAGAGGCCGTCTCTACTAAAAACAGGAAGATGAGACAGGTGTTATGGTAGGCACCTATAATTCCAGGGACTTGGGAGGCTGAGGCATCAGAATTGGTTGAGCCCAAAAGTTTGACGTTGTTGTACTCTATGATGATGCCACAGCACTCTATCCAGGCGACAGAGTGAGATGGGGAGGTGGGAGGTGGGAGGAAGGCCCGTGTGGGAATCAATATGCACAACAGTTTGTCAAGGAAATATTTAGAAAAGCCTTTCTGTTTTTTTCATATTGACCTATTAAAAATATGTATATGTTAATTAAATCATTTATTTTAGAGGCATAGGTCTTCACTGTACCCAATTGGACTTGAATTATTAGACTCAAGCAATCCTCCTGCCTCAGCCTCCTGAGCAGCTGGGACTACAGAAGCCTTTCCTGTTTTGTGCTTTTTAAGGCAATAATAAGACCATTACTTTACTTGGAATATACCTGTATGATAGAAATTTTTTTTTTGTTTTTGAGACAAGAGTCTCACCTTGTCATCCTTGGTAGAGTACCGTGCTGTCACAGCTCACAGCAACATCAAACTCTTGGGCTTTTAGCCTCCTGCAACTGGGGCTACAGGCACCTGCCACAATGCCCGGCTATTTTTTGGAGACAGGGGTCTCGCTCTTGCTCGGGCTGGACTCAAACCCATGAGCTCAGGCAATCCACCTGCCTTGGCCATCCAGAGTGCTAGAATTACCAATTTGAGCCATCGTACCCGGCCCAAGGCAAAAATTTTTAATGAGAAGAATATTAAAAACACAGCATTTGGGCAGCACCTGTGGCTCAGTGAGTATGGTGTTGGCCCCATATACTGAGGGTGGCAGGTTCAAACCCGGTCTGGGCCAAACTGCAACAAAAAATAGCTGGGCATTGTGGCAGGTGCCTGTAGTCCCAGCTACTTGGGAGGCTACGGCAAGATAATGGCCTAAACCCAGGAGTTGGAGGTTGCTGTGAGCTGTGACGCCACAGCACTCTACCAAGGGCAACAAAGTGAGACTCTGCCTCAAAAAACAAACAAACAAAACAAAAAAACCCCACAGAATTTCCATAGCAACAGTACTGAAAAAGTTGTCAGTTTCCAGAAACCATTACCTTAAGTTTCTCCCTAAAGATCACAAATAAATGTTCAAGCTAAAACTGAGCTATATATTAATAGGTTCTGTGACTGTAAAATAAACCAGAATTGAACCGCATAATTAAACCTCAGATTCAATAGAAATGCCCAGGTCCACCATCCAACATAAAAGCTGTATTGCTGAAGACTACTAAAACAACAGTAAGGCCATTTACTTGTTAGTTCTCCCAGTCCGTACAAGGCAAAGCTTCCTCTTCATCCTCTGACTCCGGAGATGCTTCTTTGATTCTTCTTAGAGCTTCATGGATGCTGCGTGTGAGAGGGTCTGTATCGGGCAGAAGTGTGAATGATTCTCTCAGCACCTCCTTCTGCACCTTCTTCAATTTTACCCCTTTTCTTATTTGTGCCAAGATATTATTACTATCATCTTCATCAGGAAAAGGAGGCAGAGTTCGCTGTTCAACCTTTTTCAGATGAAAACTACCACGCTTCAAGGAAGCTAGTACCTCATCCATGGGTGAACTCACTTTGGAAAATGAAACAGAACAATCAGTTAGAATGCACTTAAGAGTCAAACTGAATAATCTGTGGTATTTCGACTATGAAAGCACGGGGCTCTAAGATATCACCTATAAAATGGATTGTTTGAAATGTGGGCAGGTTGGCAGAGCAGGAGAGATCCTGATTATCCTTGCTAAAAAAATTTTAGTCTGGGCACAGGGGCTCATGTCTGTCATCCTGGCAGTCTAGGAGGCCAAACAGGTGGACTGCTTGAGCTCAGGAGTTTGAGACCAGCGTAAGCAAGAGTGAGACCCTGCCTGTACAAAGGAGAGGAAAGGGGAAAAAGGGAAAAGGAAAAGGGAAAGGAAAGGAGAAAAAAGGGGGAAAAAAATTCTAAGACTCTAATTCTATGGAAGTATCCTATAATGGGAGAGAAATGGATTGGGAACTAGAAGGTGGTCTTAGTTATATCATGGGTGAGAGACCTAAAGATTTTCTATACTGCATGGGCCCACTCAAAATTCAGATAGAAATTGGGCTATACAATTTCTATCATTTCTATCATTTGTTAATGATTAAATTTTGGTTCATCATGGTAACTATGCTTTTATTAATCAGTTGTTTTCTTATTTTTATTTATTTTTCTTTTAGAGACAGAGTTTGACTTTGTTGCCCTTGGTAGAATGCAGTGGCGTCATAGCTCACAGCAACCTCAAACTCTTGGGCTCAAGCAATCCTCTTGTCTCAGCCTCCCAAGTAGCTGGGATTACAGGCACCTGCTACAACGGCAGGCTATTGGTAGAGACAGGCTGTTTTGCTCAGGCTGGTCTCAAACCTGTGAGTTCAAGCAATGCACCTGCCTCGGTCTCCCAGAGTGCTAGGATTATAGGCATGAGCCCCATGCCCAGCCTAATCAGTGGTTTTACATGAAATTTTACTCACGCTGTGGTAAGAATTATTTTACAGAAAGGTATCACAGATTAAAATATAATATGCAAATCTATTCGTATTATGTGTTCCCCATGCAAAGTTCCTGAAAGGCAAGAATTACTTGCTGCTCTTTTTGGAAATAACTTTATTAGGCATATCTGACATGCAATAAATTGCACCAGATACCCCCTATGCTTTGCCTCTTTATCAGGAGAATACATTTGGATAGTCCTCAACAAATATGTGACAAATGTTACATGATCCTGCCATCGTTTTCCCTATGTGATAGTCCTGACCAGTTAACCTGAACCCTTCCCAATATAAATACTTCTCTTTTCTCTCAGGATTAAAATCAGATTCCACCCCCACAATATAAAACAAGGTGCTCACTATGCATTGACAAATAGACAAAAATAATTTTGAAAGTATATTCAGACTCAGCGCCTGTGGCTCAACGGGCTAAGGCACCAGCCACGTACACCTGAGCTGGCAGGTTCGAATCCAGCCCGGGTCCGCCAAACACCAATGACGGCTGCAACCAAAAATGGCCGGGCATTGTGGCGGGCGCCTGTAGTCCCAGCTACTTGGGAGGTGGAGGCAAGAGACTAGCTTGAGCCAAGGAATTGGAGGTTACTGTGAGCTGTGATGCCACAGCACTCTATCCAGGGCGACAGCTTGAGGCTCTGTCTCAAAAAAAAAAAATAAATAAATAAAAAAGAAAGTATATTCAAAAAACATGCCTAAAACAGCTCAAGAAGGTGTACATTTCTAATAATGTGTTAAATTTTGTATGGTCACATGAACTATAAAGTTTTTTCATTATTCCTCACTTCTGACAAGGCATGGGACATGAAAATCTTTTTAACTTACCCCTCCTCCTTTGCAAACCTTCAGCTGTCTTTCTGAGCTTCTTCCGGGCACTGACCAACTGGCTGCTGTCAAAGAGGTGTGCTGAAGGGGCACTGGCAGACTTAGGGATCCTCTTTTCAGTCCCCTCCTTTCTAGGCAGATCTTTCTCCAGTGTTTCTGGGGCGTTGTCCTGAACAACAGGCAGGGGTGGGGGTGGAGGGGGAGGAGGTGGAGGGGGAGGAGGAGGCGGTGTTGGAGGAGGGGGTGGCGGGAGTGGATCTATGGTAACAGAACATGGTTCAAGGTTGATATTCATAAGCGGCAGAGATACAGCGGGAGGCAGTTCAGAGGTAATACCACTGAGAGGTAATGAAGTGGCTTCAAGTTGGGCTAATGAAGTGTCTTCAAGTTGTGCAAGGCTTTGGGGTTTTGTCATCTCTGGTGGCCCAAGCTTGCCTCTTCCTTCTCCTACCTCATCAGTTTTCTCTTCTACTTGTAACACTCCTGGTAGAGAGTCACACTGATCCTCTCGGGGAACAGGGCTTGCTGTACTTTTTCTTCTTGCATGAGCCAGTCGTAATCTGGTGGATTTAAGTATAACTTGCCCAGGATACCTCTAGAATAACAGAAAATAACAGTTTATAAGCAAATGTCTATTTATTTCTTCTTCAAATCAAAGACTTTTTTATCTCTCTTTGGTGATTTTCTTTTTTTTTTTTTAAGAGACAAAAATCTCACTTTGTTTCCTGGGTAGAGTGCTGTGGCATCACAACTCACAGCAACCTCCAGCTCTTGGGGTTAGGCGATTCTCTTGCCTCAGCCTCCCGAATAGCTGGAACTACAGGCACCTGACACAACGCCTGGCTTTTCTTTGTTGTTGTTGTTGCAGTTTGCCCGGGGCAGGGTTGGAACCAGCCACCCTCAGCTTATGGGGCCGGCACCCTACTCACTAAGCCACAAGCACCGCCCATGATTTTCATTCTTAAATAAAGTTATACCGAAAAACAGAAGTTGAGTGGCTCCTGTGGCTCAGTGGGTAGGATGCCGGCCCCATATACCGAGGGTGGCGGGTTCCAACCCACCCCTGGCCAAACTGCAACCAAACAATAGCTAGGCATTGTGGCAGGCGCCTGTAGTCCCAGCTATTCGGGAGGCTGAAGCAAGAGAATCGCCTAGGGTGGCGCCTGTGGCTAAACAGAGTAGGGCGCCTGTCCCATGTGCCAAAGTGGCAGGTTCAAACCCAGCCCAGGCCAAAAAATAAATAAATAAACCAATATACCAGAGGTGGCAAGTTCAAACCCTACCCCCTGCCAAAAAAAAAAAAAAAAAAAAGAGAGAGAATCGCCTAAGCCCAGGAGTTGGAGGTTTCTGTGAGCTGTGATGCCACAGCACTCTACTGAGGGCGATAAGTGAGACACTGTCTCTACAAAAAAACCCCCCCAAAACCATCAAGACCTTATCCTGCTTCTATCTACAGAAGAAGTTTGCTGTTTTTCATTTTTCTTTCTTTCTTTCTTTTTGCAGTTTTTAGCCAGGGCTGGGTTTGAACCCGCCACCTGTGGCATATGGGGGCAGAGCCCTACTCCATTGAGCACAGGCCCCTTAGAACTATTATTTTTCTCTGTATTATCCAATGGTGATAAATAAAAGAATTGCAACATTAATATTCTTTCTAAACAGATTACTGAGCATTTTATACAAGCTCCAATAATGTATGTATTTTATGACAGAATGAAGGAGAAAGTTTTAGAGTGCTGATACAAGAACTCACATTTTGTATCTTTTACTATAAATACCAAATATTAATGTCACTTGGTGGACAATATTTACTTAACACAAGGCTTACTCTTTCGTTGCTTACCCTTCTCACAGGGTAAGAATGAAATGCTAACAGGACTTGATCTAAAGCTGCCTGCACCTCTAAAGTGATCCTTAGCATGAACAACTGAAGAAAGACTCCAGAGCACTTTAACAACTAGATCCATGAGGCTTAAGCACAGTTTTGAGAAGATGCTTTAACAACAGTGTCCAGAGTGATGGGTTAAAGTGTCCCAAGTGATGGCAAATGCCTGAGCAAGAGAACTGCTCAAGCATTTTACAAATGTGTAGAACTACTCTTCAATTCTGCCATTGAACATTTCCATGCCTTACAACCAGAGGTTGATGGATGTGGTATAAATAACAAGTTGATGCTTGAGATAGATAGCTGGTCATAAACTGACTACATTTTTCAAACTTAAGAAGAATCCAGGCTTTCCAGAAAATCTGATCATTCCTCTCATACTAACGCTATGAACGAAGGATCATAAGAATACTAATTCTGGAAACAGGGAGAAGGAGAGATGCACCATCAAAACAATTTTAAAAAGGATTTGCCATGGTTGTTAAGAAAAACCAAGTTTTTAATCATGAAAAGAAATCCTACACAAATGTATTAAAAGTTATCTTTTAAAAGCAAATAAAATCAATAAATGGGACATACTTTTATTACCTGTTTAAATGTTCGAAGTCTATCCAGAGTTCTCTGTCTCTCCTGGCTAACCCAGGCACTTTTTCTTTCCTCTTCATCATGTAACTTTTCTCTCTTCTGGTAAGAAATTAATAATAATTCCATTATGATGTGTCATTCATCTCTATCATTAAGAGGAAAAAAAGCTGAGACGTTTTACACCATGTAAAATGGATGGCTGAACAGAATGAGTTATTGAACAAAAGGTTTTACTGCATGAAAAACTTTTTAATATAGTTGTTTTAAAATTCACACTAATATGCAAAGAAAAATAATATTCATTTTTCCCATATGTATTACCAATTAAAGTATCGTGAATATATGTACTCTATAAGGTAAAATGAAATCTCCTCTGAACTAAGAAATGTTTTATTTGGCTTAACTAATTTTAGCATATGCTATATTCTACTAACTCAAATATAGTTGACTTTCTCTAAAAATGGAATCAGCAACCATTTGGTCAATAATTTAGATACTGTACATTATTTCAAGCACTGTAACCAGTAGTTAGAAAGAATATTCTTCGTGCGTCATCCATGAGTCATCGGGTTTAATAGCACACCTTATAGTTGGGTAATTATGAACATAGAAATTTTCAATTTTTCTCATATTATTGAAAGATATAAAAGCTATATAAACAATCTCACTGAACAAAAAAAAAAATGCTTTGAACCCCCCAAAATGCTTTCTAGAAGGCAAGTCATTATTTATTTTCCTGCTTTGTTTATAGAAACTTGAGATACCAGCTAATTTCACATGGAAAGTAACCACTCTCTTACATTATTCTACTATCCTATTCAGATTTAATCCTCCATTATTCTCTTATTCTATTACCTCTCTCCACTTTTCCATCAGCTTGTCCCTGGAAAATAAAATTTCTAATGAGAAATCTGCTATATATATATATTTTTGTTGTTGTTGTTGTTATTGGGGATTCATTGAGGGTACAAGAAACCAGGTTACACTGATTGCATTTGTTAGGTAAAGTCCCTCTTACACTTGCATTTTGCTCCCAAAAGGTGTGGTACACACCAAGACCCCACCCCCCAATATCTGCTATATTTGTTTTTTTTTTTTTTTGAGACAGAGCCTCAAGCTGTCGTCCTGGGTAGAGTGCCGTGGCATCACAGCTCACAGCAACCTCCAGTTCCTGGGCTCAAGCGAGTCTCTTGCCTCTGCCTCCCAAGTAGCTGGGACTACAGGCGCCCGCCACAACGCCCGGCCATTTTTGGTTGCAGCCATCATTGTTGTTTGGCGGGCTCTGGGGCTGGATTCGAACCTGCCAGCTCAGGTGTACGTGGCTGGCGCCTTAGCCCGTTGAGCCACAGGCGCCGAGCCTGCTATATTTGTTTTGAATGATTATAAAGTAAGAAGATAAAGAACTCTCCTACTTTCCTTTGATTACTTAAAAATTAGAGGGGGAGGGTGGCACCTGTGGCTCAGTGAGTAGGGCTCTGGCCCCATATCCTGAGGGTGGCAGGTTTGAACATGGCCCCAGCCAAACTGCAACAAAAAATAGCCGGTGTTGTGGCGGGCGCTTGTAGTCCCAGCTACTCGGGAGGCTGAGGCAAGAGAATTGCCTAAGCCCAAGAGCTGGAGGTTGCTGTGAGCTGTGATGCCACGGCACTCTACTGGGGACGACAAAGTGAGACACTTTCTTAAAAAAAAAAAAAAAGTGAGGGGGAGAAATAAGGGTGACTATGGATGACAGAAAATTGAAAAGTAAAGGTCTGTGATATCAAAATTATTTTGAATAAAATTTATTAATTAATACTTATTTGCATATAAGGACCAAAGGCTTATCATGTATGACCACATTTCAAGATAGCTCTTAGTTAGAACATGAAATAAGTGAGCATGTACCCAAAGTCAGACATAACTTTTTTTTGTTGTTGTTGAGTGTCTCACTCTATTACCCAGGCTAGAATCCCATAGTGTCAGCCTAGCTCACAGCAACCACAAATTCCCGGAGTCAAGTGATCCTCCTGCCTCAGCCTCCCAAGTAGCAGAGGCTATAGGTGCCTACCCTAATGCCCAGCTTGTTGTTTCGGGTTTTAGTGGAGATGAGGTCTTCCTCTTGCTCAGGCTGTACTCCAACTCCTGAGCTCAAATGATCCTCTCACCTTCGCCTCCCAGGATGCTAGAATTACTGGAGTGAGAATTACCACTCATGAGAGACTTAAGGTTTAACAAACAGGGTAAACATGCCTAATCTGAAATCCTCCAAAATCCAAAACTATTTTATCAGACATAAGCCCACAAGAGAAAAATTTCACGCATGATCTCATGTGACAGGTAACATTCAAAACAGAGTCAAACTTTTTTTTTTTTTTTTTTTTCAGAAATGGAGTCTCACTCTGTATCCCTCAATAGAGTGGCATGACATCACACAGCTCACTGCAACATCCAACTCCTGGGCTTAGGTAATTCTCTTGCCTCAGCCTCCTGAGTAGCTGGGACTACAGGCGCCCGCCACAAAGCCCGGATATTTTTTGTTGTAGTTTGGCCAGGGTAGGGTTTGAACCTACCACTCTCAGTATATGGGGCTGGTGCCCTACCCACTGAGCCACAGGCACTGCCCAACACAATCAAATCTTAAAATACAAAATATTGTATAGAATTACCTCTAGGTTATATGAATAAGATACATATAAAACATAAATAAAATCCAGCCTGGGCCCGCCAAACAACAATGACGGCTATAACCAAAAAATGGCTGGACGTTGTGGCCGGTGCCTGTAGTCCCAGCCACTTGGGAGGCAGAGGCAGGAGACTTGCTTGAGCCCAGGAGTTGGAGGCTGCTGTGAGCTGTGGTGCCACGGCACTCTACCCAGGGTGACAGCTTGAGGCTCTGTCTCAAAAAAAAAACAAAAACCCACACATAAATAAGCTGGGTATGGTGGCTCGTGCTTGTCACCCTAGTCCTTTGGGAGGCTCAGGGCAGGGGGACTGTTTGAACTCAGGAGTTCAAGACCAGTCTGGTTAAGAGTGAGATCCTGTCCTTACTAAAAATAGAAAAACTAGCCAGGCATCCTGGCAGATGCCTGTAATCCCAGCTACATGGGAAGGTGAGTCAAGATGATTGCTTGAGCCCAAGAGTTTGAGATTGTTGTGAGCTATGATGCCATGGTACTCTACCCAGGGCAACAGAGTGAGACTCTGTCTCAAACACACACACACACACAAAGAAAAACAAACAAAAAAAATTTCATGTTTATTCTTGAGTTCCATCCTCAAGATCTCATTAGATATATGCAAATTTTCCAAAATCTAGGGGAAAAAATCTGAAATACTTTTGGTACCAAGCATTTCAGATGAGGGATACTCAACCTGCACATTAATAAAAATGGAAAACATTTCCAGGGCAAAGATATCATCATTCTTCACGGCATTTAAGTAAACTACCAGTAGAAGAATTATTAAATTGAATACCTATAGTGGATGAGAAGGAAACCTTCTATTAAAAGAGAGTTGAATAAAGGTACTGACTGACTCTTCTTTCCTTCCTTAAAACCAACTGAAACGAGACTAATTAGAGAAGAAAATGTAATCTATATTTAAACATCATAGGGAGAGGAGAGTGACCTGAAGCCACACATTGTGATAAATACCTGATAACACAAGAAAAATTTGACCAAAATAGCAAAGAGAATTAAGAGTCATCTTAAGACTTTAAGGAGGTCTCTAAAAAATAAATGTCATAGTCTCAAAAAACCCATCAACCTTTAACAGCAAGAAAACTGGGGAACGGGTCTGCAGCTGTGGCTCACGCCTGTAATCCAACCACTCTGGGAGGCTGAGGTGGACTCCTTGGGTCACAGGATCGAGACCAGCCTGAGCAAGAGTGAGACCCCATCTCTACTAAAAATACAAACAACTGAGGCAAGAGGATAGCTTGAGCCCAAGAATTGGCCGTTGCTGTGAGCTATGATGACACCATGGCACTCTACTCAGGGCAACAGCTTGAGACTCTGTCTCAAAAAACCCCCCAAAACTGGGGAACATACACAGGAGAAGCTATGAATATTCCTCTAAATATCTGATTCCTTATTATGAGTAGTGCAATGGAATGCAGCTGAAGGAGGAGGAACAAGACAAAAAATATTACCTTTGCTTTCAATATTCCCTCCCTTATTGAACTGAAATTGTGAGGCAGAGTAAAATAAAAAGCATATGCAATGGTCTCAACAGTGTATGACATAAGGGCTTTCCACAAATCACACAAAGAATACAAGGGCCTTGTCAATGGCTATGCACCATAGGGGTAGGTTCACTCTAGCCCATTCCAAGATAAAAAATAATTTAAAAGGAAATAGCATTGGGTGGGTAGAGGTCTACACATCCATATTTGGTGGAAAACGGTGGTAGCTATTAAGTGACGACTATAATAGAAATAAGATAAATGCCTGAAAGTAGGCTCTGTAGATAGCCTTGAAGAAATCACACAAAACAAAATGGAAAAAAACTTGCAAAAGCCAAAACTTAATTAACTATAAGACACCAGCAGAAAAATAATCTGATGTGGACATCATTAGTATTCTTTAATGGATGGTTATTCCATTCCACAGATTCAGGAGAGGTTCAGGAAAATCTGATGCACAATTGTCATCTGATCATTACAATATGACAAATAATGAAAAGGTTATCCAATTAATTTTAACATTGTTAAGATTCATAGCCTAATAGGAGGTGGAAGGAAAGGGAATTGGGACAAGCATAAATGCAGTAATTTATCATTTATAATATAAGTGTAAGGTTGGAGCAATATTAAATTTTTTTTTTTGCAGTTTTTGGCCGGGGCCAGGTTTGAACCCGCCACCTCTGGTATATGGGGCTGGCGCCCTACTCTTTGAGCCACAGGAGTCACACTGCAATCTTAAAATTATCCAAATAATGTTTTTCCAATGTTCTTGTCAAGAAATTTATATCAATTCCAACAGAACTTTCATATTTGAATATTCCTATTAAATAGATTTTGGCGGGTGGCATTGAATTCTTTTTGTAACTTTTTTATATTTTAGGGTTCTGTAATAATAATGTATCTTTTCATAAATACAGTAAAAGATTTTTTTTTAAAATACAGAAATGGTTGAGAAACTATTTTGCAAGCCAATAATACAATGAAACTGATAATTGAATGATTTTTAAATAAGCATTTAAGAAATGTTTAAGATATGCCTATAATATCTAACGTGTAATCAAAGTTTATACAGATATCATAATACCCATTTATTCAAAGAAAAAAACCTTGCTTAGATAATAGGACTTACTTAGAAATTAAGTAAAATCAAGAAAAGTTTTTAAGAACCTCAAGTAGAAAAACGAAAAGCATATTAGAGTATCAATGAGACAGTAAAAATATGGCAGAGAAAATGACTATGTAAGATTAAAAAATTCCATTCTTTTATCAAAAAATAATTGATTATCAGTCCAACCAGATACCATATTAAACGTGGGGGTGGGGGTGGGGGAGGGGAGCAGGGAAGCTTAAGTGGAGGTAGGCAGTAATCCTAGCACTCTGGGAGGCCAAGGTGGTGAATTACTTGAGGTCAGGAGTTCAAGACCAATCTGAGCAAGAATGAGACTCTGTCTCTACTAAAAGTAGAAAAATGAGCTGAGCGTTGTGGTGCATCCCTGTAGTCCCAGCTACTCAGGAGGCTGAGGCAAGAGGACTGCTTGAGCCCAAGAGTTTGAGGTTGCTATGAACTATGCCATGCGGTTGCCATGGGACTCTGCCCAGGGCAACAAAGTGAGACTCTGTGTCAAAAAAACAAAATGAAAGAAAGAAGAAAGAATACAAAAGAAGACAAAATAAGCTGGTATTGTGGCAGGGCCTATAGTCCCAGTACGTGGGAGGCTGAGGCAAGAAGAATGCTTGAGTCCAAGAACAGCACTCTGACCAGGGAAACAAAGTGTGACTCTGTGTTTAAAAAAACAAAAAAAAGGCTTGGCGCTTCTAGTTTAGCAGTTATGGCACCAGCCACAAATACCAGGGCTTGTGGGTTTGAACCTAGCCTGGGCCTGCCAAACAACAATGACAACTGCAATAAAAAATGTGGCGGGCACTTGTAGTCCCAGCTACTTGGAAGGCTGAGGTAACAGAATCGCTGGAGCCTAAGAGTTTGAGGTTGCTGTGAGCTGTGACACCACAGTGAGACTCTGTCTCAAAAAATAAATAAAGACAAAATTAACCAGGTATCAATGGCAGGGCCTATAGTCCTAGGTACTTGGGAGGCTGAGGCAGGAGGATCTCTTGAGCCCAAGAGTTTGAGGTTGCTATGAGCTAGGCTGACAAGGTACTTTAGACTGAGCAGCAGAGATGCTAATCTGAAAAAATAATTACCCACCAAATGTACAGGGAACATCATACTTAATGGTGAGAAATTTTCCTAAGATCAAGAAGAATATTGCAAAGCTTCTCTCTTTACTATATCCTTTTCAACATCATTCTGGAAGTTCTAGCTAATGCAATAAGATAAGAAAAGATTTAAAAGGTATACAGATTTGGAAGGAAAAAAGAAAAGTGTCTCCCTTTGCAGATGAAGAGATGGGGAACCACTCGACCTCTCATTTGTTGCAGGTGGGAATGCCAAATGGTACGCTTTAGAAGACAGTTTGGCATTTTCTCACAAAACTTAAACATACTCTTACCATATCAGCCCAGCAACCATGTCTTTGGTATTTACACAAATGAGCTGAAACATGTGCATAAAAAGCTCTGCATAGACGTTTATATAGCAAGCAGCTTTATTCATAATTGCCAAAGATTGGAAGCAACCAGGATGTCCTTTAACTGGTGCCTGGATAAACAAATGGTGTGACATCCACACAATGGAATATTATTTGGCTCTAAATTGAAATGAGCTATCAAGCCCCCAAAGATATGGAGGAACTTTAAACCCATTACCAAGTTAAAGAAGTCAAACAAATAGGCTATGTACTGTATGATCCCAATTATACATTCTGAAAAAGGTAAAAACTACATGGACTACAAAAAGACCAGGGCTTTGGGGAGAAGGAGGGATGAATAGTGGAACGAAGGGATTTTCAGGACAATGAAATTATTCTATCTAATACTATTATAGCAGAATCACATTATTGTACATTAAGCAAAACCCACAGAACAAACACCACCAAGAATAAACTGTACACAACAGGCTTTGGGTACTGATGATGCGCCAATGTTTCACTGGTCATAACAAATTTGTCCCTCTAAATCGGGGGATGTTAACGATAGTGGTAGTGGTGGTAGGCTGGCTATTCAAGTGTGGGGATGGAATATCTGGGATTTGGGAGGCTGTTGTGAGTTGAGAGTATAGGGACTCTCTATACATACCCTCTACTCAATTTTGTCTAAAAGGTGCTCATTAAATAAAGTGAACTAATACTAACATCTAATTTTTAAGATTATTCTCTATAAATTTTATCCACTTTGACAAATGTAAAAAAAATGAATTTTCTCAAATCTCCAAGAGTTCAAACTTACCAGTTGTACTGTGTGATGGCTTCTATATTCATCTTCACTCCGAGTGCGCTGCTGGAATTTTTCATTGTGTTTTGCAATACAAATTTCCTATAAATACATAAAATGTGCTTTAATACAAATAAAAATTAACAGATTCTGAATACCACACCAAGGTTTTTTTGGTTCTTGAAAAATTTAAATCTTAATACATATCACCTGCATAGCAACATACTATGTGAACTACCCTTGGTGTCTTATTTAGACTACTAAAGATATATAAGCCACATAATCACTATCTTAGAAATGTCATTCCTATTAAACTAGTCACTTCTCTAGACCTCCTGGTTTTTCTTTTTCTGGAAGGATAGGGATAGTAAGAGGTGGAGTAAAGGAGGTGCCCTTAGATAATCTGAAAGATCTCTTTCAAATCTGATGTCTTTGACCAGATTCTAAGTCTCATTATACTCATTAAACACAATTGGGAAAACAAAAAAAGAAAGACCATACAACTCTTAGTTTGAACTAAAGTCTGTATTTTTACACTCTCTCTGATGAGTTAAAGACAATTTTATTGAGATTGACGTAAACAATTACCATAAGATCTGAATCTTCTGGTTACAGACATCAGAGCCAAAATAGCAATATTAGGCTGGGCATGGTGGCTCACGCCTGTAATCCTAGTACTCTGGGAGGCCAAGGTGGGTGGATTACTTCTGCTCAGGAGTTAGAAACCAGTCTAAGCTAAGTGATACCCTAGTATCTACTAAAAACAGAAAAACTGTTTAGCACCTGTGGCTCAAGCAGCTAAGGCACCAGAAACATACACCTAAGCTGGCGGGTTCGAATCCAGCCCAGACCCGCCAAACAATGATGGCTGCAACCAAAAAGTGGTTGTGGCGGGCGCCTGTAGTCCCAGCTACTTGGGAGGCAGAGACAGAAGACTCGCTTGAGCCCAGGAATTGGAGGTTGCTGTGAGCTGTGATGCCACAGCACTGTGCCCAGGGCGACAGCCTGAGGCTCTGTTTCAAAAAAAAAAAAGATATTCTTTTATTTGACAATGTGAATATTACTTTTTTTGCATTATTATTATTGTTCAATTAAAAAAAAAAAAAGAAAGAAAGATGGTTCGGCGCCTGTGGCTCAACGGGCTAAGGCGCCAGCCACGTACACCTGAGCTGGCGGGTTCGAATCCAGCCCGGGCCTGCCAAACAACAATGACGGCTGCAACAACAACAACAAAAAAATGGCCTGGCGTTGTGGCGGGCACCTGTAGTCCCAGCTACTTGGGAGGCAGAGGCAGGAGACTCGCTTGAGCCCAGGAATTGGAGGTTGCCGTGAGCTATGATGCCACAGCACTCTGTCCAGGGTGACAGCTTGAGGCTCTGTCTCAAAAAAAAAAAAAAGAAAGAAAAGAAAGGGAGGAAGGGAAAGAAGAGAGGGAGAGAGGGAGAAAGGGAAGGAGGGGAAAAGAAAAGAAAGAAAGGACCCTAGTCCTCTTTTCTTCCAGAGTAGTCATAAACTGGAGGCCAAACTGGAAGGATCTAGGACGTAATTCATTGTGCGTTAAACGAAAATGGCTCATAGATGATTTCAAATTCATTGTCCTAGATCCCAGGGATGGCCAAAGAAGGATGAGATATGGTCTGAATAGGTGAAATGATGCTAGGACAGGTGCATAGCTCTGAGATTAGACCAGGCCCCTCCCAGGGAGGGACAGGGTGGTGGAGTGAGTGAGCACAAGTCCAGCAGGTCCACTGCTGGCAGACCCTGGAGGGTGGCCTCACCTTGGCCACCTGACCCCGCAGGTCATGCAGCTCGTTCTCCAGTGTGCGCTTCTCACTGAGAGCAGTGCTCAGTGCAGCCTCCTTGGAGTTGAGCAGAGCCTCCAGGTCCTTGAGCCGGGCCTGGGCAGCCATCAAGTCACCTTCCTTCTTGGTATTACTATAAAAATGAGAGAGAAGAGTGGGTTTAAGAGGAGGAGTTAGCATCCCTAGAGGGCCAATGCCATTGGGCTGCTGCTGTTCCCAGCTATCAGGAGAGGCATCCTTGCTTTAGGTCTGTTTGCATCTGCTTGTCTCTGGGGCTGGGCTCCCACCTCCCTCAAGGGCCCCCAAACCCACTTCTTGCTTCTCCACCCTTCCCATGACTCAGGGCTCAGGAACGTGCCTAGGGCAAAGGGCAAAGCTTGATCCCATGACATGAATGCTTTTCCCTCTCCCCCTCCCATTCTTTCCCAGTCAGACAGGGCACCTTTGTCTCCCATCCCTTCCCACACAGGGCCTTAATTTCTCCTCCCTGGACTCCACCCACCTTCCTTTCAACTAAGCATCTCTCCGTCCAGGGAGAAAGACAAGGGAGCTCCAGCCTTGGGCTCCACATGTCCCTAAGGCTTCCTAGTTTGAGTCCCAAAGGTGTTGGTCACCCCTTCTCATCCTTTTTACACACGTGGAACTGTGGAAGTGTGGGGAAGGAGAGTCCAGCTAGAGTGTAGGGAGACCTAGTATAAGGATAACCAGGCACGGTTCTGGCCTTTTCCTTTCTCAGGACCCAGTCTGGGTCCCCTGACCTGGGTAGAACAGAGGGATCCCAACCTCCCTTCCTCTGGCTCCTTCAGAGCCCTGAGAGAAAGCTGAGCCCTGCCCATTGGCCATCTGGCTTCAGACATGGTTCCTAGGCCTTCAGATCCCTCTGGGCTCCAGTTTCATTTATTTACTGAGACAGAGTCTCACTCCATTGCCCCAGGCTAGAGTGGTGTAATATCATAGCTCACAGCAACCTCAAACTCCTGGGTTCAAGCGAGCCTCAAATTTTTTGTTTTTGTTTTTTTGTTGTAGAGCCAGAGTCTCACTTTATCACCCTCAGTAGAGTGCTGTCGTGTCACACAGCTCACAGCAACCTCCGACTCCAGGGCTTAGGTGATTCTCTTGCCTCCGCCTCCTGAGTAGCTGGGACTACAGGTGCCCGCCACAACACCCAGCTAAAGTTTTTTTTGTTTTTAGTAAAAGACGGGGTCTCACTCTTGCTCAGGCAATCCACTCGCCTTGGCCTCCCAGAGTGCTAGAATTATAGGCATGAGCCATGGGCCCAGCCATGAGCTCCAGTTTTAAGCCTTCCTACTCCTCTAACTGGGTAAAGCTTTGGCTAAAACCAGTCAAAAAGGGCAGCCTCTGCCACCTCCCTCACTTTTCTAGGCCCCTGACTATTTTTGCTAGTGAACTGGAGAAATACAAAGGTCTTATTTTCTATCTTTCTTTTTTTTTTTTCTTTGAGACAGATGCTGAGTCAAGGTCCTATTTTCTTAAAAACCTCCAGGGAGGGTTGGTGCCTGTAACTCAGCGTCTAGGACACCAGTCACGCACACCAGAGCTGATGGGTTCAAATCCAGCCCAGGCCTGCCAAAACAATAACAACTACAACCAAAAAATAGTCGGGGGCAGCATCTGTGGCTCAGTGAGTAGCCACATACTGAGGGTGGTGAGTTCGAACACAGCCCTGGGCAAACTGCAACAAATAATAGCTGGGCGTAGTGGTGGGCACCTATAGTCTCAGCTACTCAGGAGGTTGAGGCAAGAGAATCAGCTAAGCCCAGCAGTTGGACATTGCTGTGAGCTGTGACACCACGGCACTCTACCAAGGGCGATAAAGTGAGACTCTGTCTCTTTAAAAAAAAAAAAAAAAAGTAGCCTGGCATTGTGGCAGGTGCCTTAGCTGCTTGGGAGGCTGAAGCAAGAGAATTGCTTAAGCTCAAGAATTACAGGTTGCTGTGAGCTATGACATCACGGTACTCTACCCAGGGTGACATTGTGAGACTCTGCCTCAAAAAAAAAAAAACAAAAAACAAAAACCCTCCAGGAAACCCAAGAACTTTCTAGATGTTACAATCCCTTCACAAATGCAGGGTAGGAGAAAGTAGCCAGGGAGTGGAGGGAAAGAGCCAAGGGGCCTGGTCTCAGCTGCCATCTGTAACTCATCCGTCCTTGAGCACAGCCCACCCTGGCAGATGGAAACAAGAAAAACCAAACATGGGCGGGGGTCTATTCTGGAAAGGAGAAAAGTGCCAACATTTTTCTTTTGCCACAAAAGCCCTGAGCTCCAAGAGGCCTTATGATTCACACTGAAGTGGGATAGGGAAGGCTAGACTTGCAGATGCTCTGAAGTGATAGGACAAGACCCAGGCAGTATTCTCCTGCCACTGGCTTAGGGGAGTCCAAAAAAAGAGTCACTTCCCTTAACTGGACTAGGAATGGCATACAATGACAGTCAGAGGGGCAAGGACAGGGCAGGAGGACCTAGAGGGAGTTCCCCTAGCCTGCATGCCAGCTCAGTCTGGGCCTCCGGCCACACCTTAGAGCAAGGTATTTAAGCAACATGTCTGTCTCCTGCAAAAGGAGGCCCTTCCAGAACTGGAGGATGCCTCCCCTCCTCCATCTCAGTCAGAAAAGCTAAAAATAAAGTCAAAACCCAGCTCAGGTTTTGGCTGCCATCCGGCCCAGCCCCTGGCTGGGAGCACAGCCCCAACTTTCCATGACTTCAGAACTTTTCCGAAGCTGAAGCAGCTGCAGGGGGAGGAGAGAGAATTGAAGAAAAACCACTGGTAAAATGAAGCGACCCAGCAGCAGACATAGATTCCGAGCTCCTTGGTCCGCCTCCCAGGCTGGCAAGGGCTTCCCTGAAGAGGCCTCTCTGCCCTGCAGGCCAACAGCTACAGCCGGTTATGCTGGGAGGCTCTCAGAATTTAGAGAACTGGATGGAACTTAGAGTCAGTTTAACCCTCTCCTTTTACAGATGAGGAAACCAAGGAGCAGAGGAGGAAGGTGAAAGGCCCAAAGTCAAGCATTGCGGCCCAGGAGCAAGGACCATGTTCCACTCAATTCTGTCTACTGATCTAGGACTCCTCTTCCCCTCCTACCTCCCTAACCGACAAGGTCCAGAGAAAACAGAGGAGCTGGAAGGAGGAAGAGGGTAGCCACCCCAACACAAGGCGGTCCCCAAACCAACCAGCCTGAGCTGAGGAAGCAGGACAGAAAGATGGGGACTTTCAGAAGACACCCTATTCCCGCCCCCTACATCTCCTGGTGCCAGAGGAGGGGCTCTAGTGCTCCCTTTGGTAACACCCTTTCCTTGCCCATGCTTGGCAGATGGTAGTCAAGGACAGAGGTGTCTGGTCGCTATTCTCTGGGAACTTAAGAGTCTAACTCACACAGGAGTCTTTTCTTCAGTCTAACCTCTTTACTTCCTCCCAGGGTGGCAGTGGTGTGATAATGGCAACAACACTTACATAGAGCTTATTGTGTACCAGCCACGAAGTACGATCCTGTTAACTCAAATAATCACAGCTACCCTCCGAGTGCTGTTACTATCTCATTGAGGAAATTGAGCCACAGATAAGTATGTCCAGGGTCCTGCAGCAAGTGGGGTACAGAGCTGGAATCAGTGCCCCACTGCACAGGGGCTCATCCCCTTTCCCTCCTAGAGGTCTGAACTAGCGCTGCAAAGAGAACCAACTCAAGGACTAAGATAACTCTACAGAAGAGAAAAACCACAGAGAGGTGGGTGAGGAAGTGCCTTTGCGGTTTTCTTAGGCACGAGGAGCTCTCATATGTGGGGAAGAAGCCACTGTCACCCATGGGCTCATGACTCAGACCTCGGGAGCTCTGCGGCTGCAGAGCCACATGCACACCCCAAGAGAGGGCTGGCGTAGAACAGAGCCCAGGGCCTCTTCGTGCTCCTCCCTAATCCTTGCCCACCGCTAAATGCCATTTTCTTCCTAGGAAGGGTCCTCAGACTGCCTAGGCATTTGGCCCCAGGATGGCACTGCCTGCACCCCAGTCCCCTGGAGATTGGCAGAGGAAAATCTGGCAGATGCCCCATGCTGGGCTGGCAAGGATGACAGGGTGTGGCAGGCTGGAGGAGCTGGAAAGGGTGGGAACCTCAGGTGACTCATGCTTGGGCAGACAATACCCGGGTACTGTGGGAAATCCTCTAGTGCTCGCAGGGGAGCCCATGGCTTTGCCCGTGTCCTGCCAGTGGGGGCCGGCTCTTTCCTCTGCACCCCCTTGGCTCCCCAAGTACCCCTCTGCATCCCAGCGCAAAGCAGAGAAGGGCTGGGCATCCTGTTTCTAATTCTTCCCAGAACTGGCAGAAAAGAGTTCAGAAAGAGGGATGAGAGGGTCAGGCATGGAGAGGAAGAGAATAAGGTAGAAATGGGGTACAGGCTACTTTGGGGAAGAATGGTGGCAGGACCGCCAAGGGGCTGTGGGCACTGGGCCAGACGCTGACCCGCCCGCTGAGTCACCGTCCTCAGCTCGGCTCTGATGCCAGATATGGAAGCCAGCGCCAGGCTGTTTGGGCCTGGTTGCTGGAGCAACGTGCAGGCTGGAGGGAGAGGCCACCATTTCCTCCCGGGCTGGGGGGAGGCGAGAGGGACGGCGCTGGGCTGGGGCTAAAAATAAGATGTGGGAGGGGACAGGGACAGAGGCACAGGGGCTCCCACTGCAGGGCTCCCGCTGCAGGGCTCCGTTAGACACCCCCTCCACCCCCGCCACGCGCCAGGCCCTGCCTCACCGGCCCTCGGAGTTCCCCATGGCTGGCGCCACCTGGAGGGGGTAGAGGGCCAAGGCCTGGGTGCCCGCAGCCCTGAGGGAAGGCGCCCCCTGTGGCGGGGGAGGTGGGATAGCAGGGCCCTGCTCTCCAGGCAGCTGCTCCCCTGAGTCCCCTGGGCACCCAGACCTCTGCCCAGCCGACTTCCTGCCACATGGGGGGACTCTCCTGCCACCACACAAGCTTGTCTGCACGTTCCTACATCGCTTCTCATGTTCCAGCTACTCCCCTCCATTTTCCCAAACACACCCCACACCTCCCCTGGAGCCCACCTCTGCCCTGACCTGCTGCTTTCAACCAGTGTTTTACCCATGGGGTCTTAGGGTTTTTCCTGTATTTTCCCCCAAATGCCCTGAGACTAGGCAGTTCATATGCCATGAGCTCAAGGGACCTCCTCCTATACCAACCTGTGTACTTTTACATAGGGGGAAACAAAGGCCTGGAGGAGGAGAGGCTTGGACACTAAAAACCTGCCCACCAGGTCACCTGAGGCCACTCAGAGTAGACTGGGAGAGAACACAAAATGGCACAATGTGCACAGTCCGTGCACACAGAGACCAAGAGAGACTCAGGAGGGCAACTGGGAGATGTATTGGCCTCTGCCCAGTATACTGAGCGGTACCGTTGGCCTCCTGAAGGTCTCATGAGGGCCTCATGAGACACACTCCCACCGCACTCAAATATCTCACACATCCTCACACCTGTGTGTGCAGCTAGCCATGAGGCTTGAGGGTCTCCCACTCCCCAAATAACCATTCTTTGCCTTTGGCTAATCTATGGGTCTGTAAACACTTAGAGGTAAGGGTGGGATGTGGACAGATGGGGACACCCCGGCATTCAAGGCACCATCCCTCTCTAGAAAGGAGACCTCATAGAAGAAGGCTGAGGGGGCAGGTTTCCAGGGACTTAGAAGCTTCCCAAGCCTTCCTCAAGCCCCACTGTATTAAGTTCTAAATGATAGTTCCCAGGAGGGACCACCCCAGCCTTCCCACACAGGCGTGGCTCTGCTTCCAAATGCCTCCCTTGGGCGTAACGCCTGACAAACATGCCTGGAGTCTGAGGCCCCTCAGATCCCCTTCCAGAACCACCAGACTTCAGCTGTCCTCCCCAAAGACAAAGACAGGTCTTAATTCCAGGCAGAGGGAAGGGTTGATGTGGGGGCACTGGTGCTGAGAGGGGGATAGGAGGCCTGTTGACATGTTCAGACGCAAATCCAGCAGAAGCTGGGCCTGGCCCCCTGCCAGGCCTGAGTCACAGCTGCTGGGTGCATCAACGTGGCATTGTACAGAGGCAGGAGGAGCCTGGGGCCAGGGGCCAGAAGCCAGGGCACGGAGGTCCCAGACAATAGGTGACTGGCTTCCTCCCCAATGGCCCCCTGTAAGGTCCCCTGCCAACTCTGCTTTCCTTCTTCCAGGCTTATCTCTCTAAAAGTCATTCCTGTGTAGTCACAAAAATGCAGGGGTGGGGCCTGGGGACAGACCAAAAGAAGTAGGAGAGGGGAGAGGAGCCAGATGACCTAAGAGGAAGGTAGAGTATCCTGACAGGGAAAGGGAAGGAGGTCACTGGGCAAAGGAAAGAATATTTAGGGGATCCCCACAAGAAGCCAAATCGGCAGTCCCTTAACCCTCCATCTGGTGTCCTATAGCAATTAACCCTGACAATACCCCAGAGAATGGAAGCTACACCCCAAGGCCTGGAAAGGAAGTGGGGGAAGACCTAGGAGTTCAGGTCTCTCTGCATTCCAGCTCTAGCCTCAGTGCCACCTGTCCCGGCCAGCAGGGGTGGCAGCCTTAGAGCTTCAGGAAGAAGAGGGCTCTTGGCAGTCCCACATGGTTCTTTCTCAACTGCCCAGAAACTGGACCCATTGAAATGATGAGTTTCTAGCTCCCCTGAGCTAGCCCTGAAGGGACTCATGCATCCTGTTCCTCCTTCCATTTGTCTGCCACTCAATTCAGACTACTGTCCCTCATGCTGCAACTTGAACACAGTTCTCAAGAAAAGGCCACTTAAAGCTGGGCACAGTGGCTCATGTCTGCAATCCCAGCACTCTCGGAGGCCAAGATGGGTGGATCCATTGTGCTCAGGAGTTCAGAGACCAGCCTAAGAGCGAAATCCTGTCTCTACTAAAAATAGAAAAACTGGTGGCACCTATAGCTCAGTGAGCAGGGTGCCAGCCACATACACCCAGGCTGCCAGGTTCGAACCCAGCCCAGGCCAGTTAAACAACAATGACAACAACAAAAAATTAACTGGGCATTGTGGTGGGCACTTGTAGTCCCAGCTACTTGGGAGGCTGAGGCAAGAGAATCGCTTAAGCCCGAGTTTGAGGTTGCTGTGAGCTGTGATGCTACAGCACTCTACTGAGGGCGACATGAAACTGTCTCAAAAAAAAGAAAAGAAAAGAAAAACTAGTCTATATTGTGCCAGGCACCTATAGTCCTAGCTACTCAGAAGGCTGAGGCAGGAGGATTGTTTGAACCCAGGAGTTTGAGATTAATGTGAGCTAGTCTGCTGCCATGGCACTCTAGCCAGGTTAACAGAGTGAGACTCTGTCTGCAGAAAAAAAAAAAA
>CAUYON010175480.1:0-14723 GCA_963573935.1 Arctocebus calabarensis
TTTTGTCTTTATTATTAAATCATAGCTGTGTACAATAGTGCAATCAAGGGGTACAATGTGCTAGTTTCAAATAGAATCTGAAACATTTTCATCAAATTGACTAACATAGCCTTCCTAGCATTTTCTCAGTTATTATATGAAGACATTTGTATTCTGCATTTAGTAAGGTTTGCCTGTACCCTTCTAAGATGCACTGTAGGTGTGGCCCCACCAATTACCCTCCCTCCACCCCAACCTCACTCTTACCCTCCAATCCCTTGCCCCTTTCCCCATATTCTTGTGCAATATTTGGGTTATACCCTTCATATGAAAGCTACTATGGTAGGACTGAGTACATTGGATATTTTTTCTTCCATTCTTGAGATACTTTGCTAAGAAGAATATGTTCCAGCTCTATCCATGTAAACATGAAAGAGGTAAAGTCTCCATCTTCCTTTAAGGCTGTGTAATATTCCATGGTATACATGTACCACAATTTTAATCCATTTGTGGATTGTTGGGTTTCTTCCATGACTTAGCAATTATGAATTGGGCTGCAATGAACATTGTGGTTCAGATGTCTTTGTTATAATGTGATTTTTGGTCTTCTGGGTATATACCTAGTAAAGGAATAATAGGATCAAATGGCAAGTCTATTTTTAGATCTCTAAGTATTCTCCAAACATCCTTCCAAAAGGAACATGTTAGTGTGCATTCCCACCAGCAGTGTAGAAGTGTTCCCTTTTCTCCACATCCATGCCAACATCTCTGGTTTTGGGATTTTGTTATGTGGGCTAAACTTACTGGAGTTAGGTGATTTCTCAAAGTAGTTTTGATTTGCGTTTCTCTGATGATTAAGGATGGTGAACATTTTTTTATGTGTCTGTGCACCTGTCTTCTTTAGAGAAGTTTCTCTTCAAGTCCTTTGCCTATCCTGAGATGGGATCACTTGTTCTTTTCTTGCTAATACATTTGAGTTCTCTGTGTATTCTGGTTATTAAACCTTTGTCAGAGGCATAACATGCAAATATTTTCTCCCATTCTGAGGGCTATCTGCTTTCTAAACTTACTATGTTCTTGGCTGTGAGGAAGCTTTTTAGTTTCATCAGGTCCCAGTAGTGTATCTTTGATACTGCTTCAATTACCTGGGGAGTCCTCCTCATAAAATATTCACCCACGCTGATTCCTTCAAGAGTTTTCCCTGAACTTTTTTTCTAGAATTTTTATAGTTTCATGTCTTAAGTTTAAGTCTTTAATCCAGTGAGAGTCTATCTTAGTTAATGGTGAGAGGTGTGGGTCCATTTTCCACCTTTTACAGGTCGCTAGCCAGTTCACCCAGCACCGTTTGTTAAATAAGGAGTCTTTTCCCCACTGAATGTTTTTAAGTGGCTTGTCAAAGATCAAGTAACAGTAAGTAGCTGGATTCATCTCTTGGTTCTTTATTCTGTTCCAAACATCTACCTTTCTGTTTTTGTGCCAGTACCATGCTGTTTTGATCACTGTTGTTTTATAGTACAGTCTCAAGTCTGGTAGCATGATTCCTCCTGCTTTGTTTTTGTTTCTGAGTAATGTCTTGGCTATTCGAGTTTTTTTCTGATTCTATATAAAATAAAGTATTATTTTTTCAAGATCTTTAAAATATGACAATGGAGCTTTAATAGGAATTGCATTAAAATTATATATTGCTTTGGGTAGTATAGACATTTTAACAATATTGATTCTTCCCAGCCACGAGCATGGTATGTTTTTCTATTTAAAATATTTTCAGCTATTTCTTTTCATAAAGTTTCATAGTTCTCTTTAAGAGATCTTTCACATTCTTGTTAGGTAAACTCCCAAATATTTCATTTTCTTTGGTACTACTGTGAAAGGAATAGAGTCCTTGACTGTTTTTTTGGCTTGACTATGATTGGTATATATAAAGGCTACAGATTCATGGGTGTTGATTTTGTAGCCTGAGACATTGCTGTATTCCTTGATCACTTCTGAAAGTTTTGTAGTAGAATCCCTAGTGTTTTCCAGGTATACAATTATATCATCTGCGAAGAGTGAAAGTTTGATCTCTTCTGACCCTATGTGGATACACTTGATGGCCATGTCTTCCCTGATTTCAATTGCTAAAACTTCCATTACAATATTGAAGAACAGGGGAGATGATGGGCAACCTTTCCTGGTTCCTAATCTAAGTGGAAATGATTTCAGTTTAACTCCATTCAATACTATATTGGCTGTGGGTTTGCTGTAGATGGCCTCTATCAGTTTAAGAAATGTCACTTCTATACCAATTTTCTTAAGTGTTCTGGTCATGAAGGGATGCTGGATATTGGCAAAAGCTTTTTCTGCATCAATTGAGAGAATCATATTGTCTTTATTTTTTAATTTGTTTAAAAATTACATTTATAGATTTACGTACATTAAACCAGCCTTGAGATCCTGGGATAAAGCCCACTTGGTCATGGTGTATAATTTGTATGATGTGTTGCTGGATTCTGTTTGCTAGGATCTTGTTGAATATTTTTGCATCAATATTCACTAGTGATATTGGTCTATAATTTTCTTGTTGGGTCTTTCCCTGGTTTAGGGATCAAGGTGATGTTTGCTTCATAGAATGTATTGGGTAGTATTCCTACTTTTTATATATTTTGGAAGAGGTTTTTAGTAATGTAGGTACTAGTTCCTCTTTAAAGGTTTGGTAGAATTCTGACGTGAAGCCATCTGGTCGGCTTTTCTTTTTAGGGAGATTTTGTATTGTTGATGCTATTTCAGAACTTGATATAGGCCTGTTCAACATTTCCACTTTGTTCTGGCTAAGTCTTGGTAGGTGGAATGCTTCCAAGTATTGGTCAATTTCCTTCAGATTTTCATATTTCTCAGAGTAAAGTTTCTTGTAATATTCATTAAGGATTTTTTGAATTTCTGAGGGATCTGTTGTTACTTCATCTTTACTGTTTCTGATTGATGAAATTAGAGATTTTACTCTTTTTTTCCTGCTTAAGTTAGCCAAAGGTTTATCTATTTTATTGACCTTTTCAAAAAACCAACTTTTTGATTTATTGATCTGTTCTATGATTTGTTTTCAATTTCATTTAATTCTGCTCTAATTTTGTTTATTTCTTTTGTTCTGCTGGGTTTGGGGTTGGAATGTTCTTCCTTCTCCAGTTGCTTGAGATGTCCCATTAAGTTGTTAACTTCCTCTCTTTCTGTTTTCTTGAGGAAGGCTTGCAGTGCTATAAATTTCCCTCTTAGGACTACCTTTGCTGTATCCTAGAGGTTCTGATAATTCATGTCTTCATTGTCATTTTGTTCCAATAATTTGGTAATTTCCTTCTTAATCTTGTCTATGACCCATCTATCCTTCAGCATAAGGTTATTTAGCTTCCATGTTTTTGTATGAGTATGGAGATTCCTGTTATTGTTGAGTTCAACTTTTATTCCATGGTGGTCCGAGAAGGTGCAAGGAATAATTTCTATTCTTTTAAATTTGCTGAGTTTAGACTTATGACCTAAGATGTGAGCAATTTTGGAATATGTTCCATGGGCTGATGAGAAGAATGTGTATTCAATTTTATTAGGATGAAATGCTCCGTAGATGTCTGTTAAATCCAGATGTAGAATGGTTAAGTTTATATCTAAAATTTCTTTACTTAGTTTCTTCTTAGAGCATCTATCTAACACTGCTAACGGAGCATTAAAATCTCCAACTACTATGGAGCTGGAGGAAATCAAGTTACTCATGTCTATTAGAGTTTTTCTTATAAATTGAGGCACATTCTGGTTGGGTGCATAAATATTAATAATTGAAATCTCATCATATTGAATGTTACCTTTAACAAATATGAAATGTCCATCTTTATCCCTCCTTACTTTTGTTGGTTTAAAGCCTAAATTATCTGCCAATAAGATTGCAACACCTGCTTTTTTCTGTTTTCCATTTGCCTGGATTATAGATGACCATCCCTTCACCTTGATTCTAAATTTATCTTTTATGGTAGATGAGATTCTTGTATGTAGCAGATATCTGGCCTGAGTTTTTGTATCCAGTTAGCCAACCTATGCCTCTTTAGAGGATAATTTAAACTATTCACATTAATTGAAAATATTGATAAGTCTTTAGAAAATCTAGTGGACATTTTTAATCCTTTCGTGGCTGTGGAATTTGGAATTTTATAAAAAGTTTCTGGATGAGTTTACTTTTGTGTTGGAGGATTATGCCTGTCATTATGAAGGATAGGTCTGAGAATATCCTGGAGAGCTGGTTTGGTTATAGCAAATTTCTTCAACATATGGATGTCATTAAAGTATTTAATTTCTCCATCATAAGTGAAACTCAGTTTGGCTGGATACAGGATCCTGGGTTGAAAGTTATTTTGTTTTAGGAGATTAAAAGTTGATGACCACTCTCTTCTAGCTTGAAGGGTTTGATCAGAGAGATCTGCAGTTATTCTAATATTCTTCTCCTTGTAGGTATTGATCTTGCGTCTGGTTGCTCCCAAAATTTTCTCATTCATATTTACTTTAGTGAACTTAATTATGATATGCCTCGGGGATGTCTTGTTCAGGTTGAGTCGTGCTGGGGTTCTGAAACTGTCTGCTATCTGAATTTCAGGATCTCTTGGCATGTCTGGAAAGTTCTCTTTCATAATTTCATGAATAGTAGACTCTGTGTCTTGTGAAGCCACTTCATCACTTTCGGGGATCCCTATGAGGGGAATATTGGTTTTCTTCAAGTTGTCCCAGAGTTCTCTGAGAGAGTGATCTGTTTTTGCCTTTCATTTCTCTTCCTCTTTGGAGGTTTGAGAGCATTCAAAAGCTTTGTCTTCCGTGTCAGAAATCCTTCCTTCTGCTTGCTCCATTCTGTTACTGAGGGATTCTACTACATTTCTCAGATCTTTAAGGGCTGCAACTTCTTGTCTCAATGTGTCAAATTCTTTGGTCATTTTGTCTTTGAATTCATTGAATTCTTGAGACATCTCTTGGGCCATCTTTTGGATTACTGCTTGAAATTCTAATTCCATCTTTTCCTCCATTCTTCTGATCTTATTTGCAATCCAGATTCTGAATTCAATTTCTGACATCTCAGCCATTTGCCTATGCAGGAGATCTTGTGCTGTGTCTGCCTTGTCGTTCCTTGGAGGAGTTGGTCTACTCTGATTATTCATATTGCCAGAGTTTTTCCATTGATTCCACCTCATGACTGTTTTTCACCATTGCGTCTGGCTGTCCTCTGAGTTGGGAAGGTGTCTCTCGAAGATTAGACCCTGGCGAGACCACTCTATTGTTGTTGGAACTTTGTAGTGAGTGACCCTGTGTAGCTCTTCTGAGACTGCCCCAGCCAGGGAGTTCTGGTTGAGGGAGCAACTCTGGAGTGTGGCACCCCTGGATCCAGCAGCAGGGTGGAGGATGGTGCACACAGTTCTAGGAGTGCCAGATAGGGAATGTGTGATCTTGGGAGAGTTCCTGGCCGAGGGTGGGCCTACAGAGGTCCGGCAGTCACTAGGGGAATCCCTGGCAGAGGGTCGGCCTGCGGAGGCCCTGCAGGCTCCAGATGCGGGGAGCGCGCAGTTGCTGGGGGAGTTCCTGGCCAGGGGCAGACTTACAGGGGCCTGGCGGTTGTGGGCGGGGTTCCTGGCAGAGAGCGGGGGCCCAGCAAGCGGGGGCCCAGCAAGCAGGTCCGTGCCAGCAAGCAGGGCACAGGTCCGTGTGGTTGCTAGGGGAGTTTCTTGTTGGGGGCGGGCCTGCAGAGGCTGTGTAAGTGCCAGACGTAGGTCCCAGGAGTGTGTTTTTGATACTGTTTCAATTGCCTGGCTTTCATGTTTACATGGATAGAGCTGGAACACATTTTTCTTAGCAAAGTATCTCAAGAATGGAAGAAAAATTATTCAATGTATTCAGTCCTACTATGAAGCTAATTTATAGCTTTCATGTGAAGGCTATAACCCAATTATAGCACAAGAATATGGGGAAAGGGGCAAGGGAGGTGAGGGGAGGGGAAAGGTGGGTGGAGAAAGGGTAAATGGTGGGATCACACTGTGTTGCATCTTAGAAGGGTACAGGTGAAACTTACTAAATGCAGAATACATATGTTTTCATACAATAAACAAGAAAATCCCATGAAGGTTATGTCGAACAGTTGGATGAAAATATTTCAGAATGTATATGAAGCCAGCACATTGTACCCCATGATTGCACTAATGCTTTAATTTAAAAAAGAAAGAAAGAAAGAAAGAAAGAAAGAAAGAAAGAAAGAAAGAAAGAAAGAAAGAAAGAAAGAGAGAGAGAGAAAGTTAAAGGAGCAGAGCAGGACAGTAGAATAATCTAGGCAAATATGTGGTTTCATGTGAAATCCAACCTAATCTTTCAAGCCTGAGCCCAACTGTACCTTGGGGCATGAACTGCACTGCTATGCTGGTCTGGAAACAGAGATAAATGTCTGCAAAAGGGGAAGTAAATGTTTTATGGGTTGTCTTTTAAAACCACTCACCCTTTCTAGGAATTTAAACATGCAATCCAGCCCAAGACTAGTAATCAAAAAGGCAGAGAAATGTTCTTAGTTGTTTGTTTTCTAGTATCTTCAACCCCAGGAGATGACTCAACAGAATTGTCCAGGCGAAAGTCATAAGATACCACCAATTATAGTTGACCACAATGGCATGAAGCCACTACATGTGACATGGGTCATGTAGACCCAGGTCCAACAGATGAACACATGCCTTTAAAAAGCCTTGTTTTTCTTCTTAAATGTAGGATGGTGGTCTTTTGAGACATGAATCTGCCACCCTCCTCATTTGATAGGAAACTAGTAAACTCTTCTTTTCCTCAAACCACTTGTCCTCGTCTGTCATTCTCACTGATTCAGCTTTGAGGACAAGTATCAAACTTTAGTAACAATCTGTCAGCTGAACCTTAAAAACCATTCCAATGGGCCAAAGGCCATCAGCTTCCAGAAAGTATGGTATGTGACAGGACAAATAGATACAGTGGGTATGTCCTACTGTTGCAAATTTGCCCTTGTTAGCATCTCTATAATTGCTATTCTGGAGTCACATAGCTAGTGGTCATAAAGATTCTTACGGCAAATTGCTTCCTTTAATCTGAGGTGGTAACAAGTATGATCTCATGTTGGGAGGACAGAAATTCTGTGCAACTTCAAATGGTGGCACTGGCTCAGGCACTGTGGATAGGGAAGGTAAACTCAAATCTGGAATATGTGTCAGGTCTAGTTAGGCTGTTGCTACTCATCTGGGTAGTACTGCCCACTGCACAGAGAAGAGCCAGTGCACTCAATATACTAACCAGTAGGGGTAGCAATGGAGAAAGAGTTTAATTCCAGGGAATGCTAAGCAGGGAGATGGGAGGAAGTTCTAAAACACTCTTCCCCAAGAATTTGGGAGATAGGTGTTTAAGGGTAGTTGGTGGGCAAAGGATTAGGCAATTAGTACTGCTAATTTGACTAAGTCTGGGACAAAATTGTAGTGATGTAGACATCTTGTGTTGCTTCAGTTCCTGGGGTCACAATTCTAGGTGAGTCAGTTTTTTTCTATGGGCTGCTGGTCTGGGTGGGTCAGCAAATCCACTGTAATATGGTTCCTGGAAGATACCTCAGAGACTGCCTTTAGGTTTTGAAAGGGTGATGTTATCTATGGAGAAAGTTAGTAATCTTTCTGAGCATTAACAGCTACAGAGTAGCAGTTATAGAGAAGCTAACAAGGGAACTGTGACTAATTATTGTCATTATTTTTAGCTAAACTGGTTTGTTTATGGAGTTTGGGGGCCTTAACCCCAATTCTCATCTTATACCCTTTTATTGATTTGTGTAAAGGGCAGTTTCAAAACCATATATATTTTTTTCTGATGTTATCACACTGACCAGGTGAACTCTTTAAAGGATCCTACTTTATCAAGGAGAGAGTGTTCAGTGCTGGTCTTTGTTACCAGCAAAGTTCAACTCTCAGTTGTAACAGTAGCTTAGATTAGCCTTTGTGAGAAAGAGTCCATGCTGTTGGCCCATAAATTACCTTAACATCTGCCACCAAACTCACTCCATCATGAGTCCTTTGTGCATGCATTGGGTGACTAAGAACAGAGGCTAGATGACATCTACTGATTGAGTCATCTTGTCTGATTGATTGTATATCTGTTCTCCGCAGTGGATGCTTTATGATAGATATTAGGGCATTATACAACATTTTCATACTTTTCCCCCACTCTAATAGGTATAGTCCACATCTTCTTCTTCAGATATGCTTGCCTCTTATCTTTTATTTCCATTAAGGTGCTTGACTAACCAGCTAAGCCATTTGCAAATGAAGCTACTTGCCAAAAAGTTTGTGTACCTTATTGCAGGACATTTTAATCTTCACATAAAGTGGTAGGTAACAGGTAGCTGAAATTCTGTCTTTTGGGAGAATTTTCTTTCATCACTGTTTTTCATACCCACCACCGAGTGAGGCTCTAGTGCAACACTAATCTAGTCTGGGCCTCTACAATATGCCAACCTGATAGATTCATGGATAAATACAGTTTATCAGCTACTTACAGAGAACTCCATCATGAGCTCTGAACATGTGGGCTGAGTAAAACATATAAAAAAAAATAGGTACATGACTTTAGTATCTGGGTCCCTTATTTGCACAGCTCATTTTTATCATCAGGACCTGCTAAACTCCAGGCCCAGATGTGCCACTTCTATCTTATTACTATATACTGCAGCTGGGCTCACTTGATCTTATACATTCGTGGGGCTGATGGCAACCAGCACTTGAGCACAGCTTCAGTCATATGATAGTGCAATGTTCCATTGTCATACATTCTGTCTCCAGCAGGTCTCAGTTGCATGATGACAACTGCTTTTCAAAAGATGTATAATTCTGGCTTGATGTCTGTGGTTCAGCAGGCTAAGGTGCCAGCCACGTACACCTGAGCTGGTAGGTTCGAATCCAGCCCAGACCCATCAAACAACAATGATAGCTGCAACCAAAAAATGGCCAGGCATTGTGGTGGGCCCCTACGGTCCCAGCTGCTTGGGAGGCGGAGACAAGAGACTCACTTGAGCCCAGGAATTGGAGGTTGCTGTGAGCTGTGATGCCACAGCACTGTCCAGGGTGACAGCTTGAGGCTCTGTCTCAAAAAAAAAAAAAAGCTGTATAATTCTGTGATAAAATGTCATGGCTGTATTCCAGGGGCTACACAATAATTAATTCTCCTATTAAGACTAGCCAAGGATTTTATATACTATCTTTATCTACTATGTATCAATTTATCAGATATCTATCTATTGAGGGGAATCTTCCACTTTCTCCTAAAAATGTGCAGAAAGATCAACTCACAATTAAGGCAGATTAATAAGAGAAAGTTTATTTAACCAACACACAAGAATCTCAGAGTGATTACCCAATAACCCAATGGAGTCCAGAAATTTATATACTCTTCTTTTATAGGAGGAAGGGAAACAGACTGTAGTTAATTTTGTTTAGGGGCAATACACATGGTTGACAAGGAGGATGAAGAGGTACTTGGAGAGTGAATGGATGGAGGGAAACAGATTGACTTATAAATTAATTGACTAATTTATAATTAAAATGACTTGAGCCTTATAATTTAAATGACTTGAGCCAGGTCTGGTTGTACTCTTTTTTTTTTTTTTCACATATATATGTATATATTAGGTTTCCACTTTTTGCCTTCACAGAAGTAAAAAGGCTTAATATTTAATAACAATAACAGTATTTAAGATAAAGACTAGAAGCAAAAAACTCAAAAAGAATGAAAGAAGAAAAATACAGTCAGAAAAGGAATCAGACAATTACTGCATCAAAATATTAAGCAATATTGATAATAATAATGCAAAGAAAGTAACATTCACATTGTCAAATAAGAGTATGTCTATTATAGAGTGCTTTAACTCTGAGGCTCAGTATGGAGTCATCAGTTAACTTATTTTTTTTTCAGAGTCTCAAAAAATAGACAACTAATATTTATATATAAAAGTAAAAGATAACTTCAAAAAACAGATCATGCCAAATCATATAGACAAATTTAAAGAAGAAATAATTCAAAGTCATTCTACTTAATCAGGATACACCTGATATTAAAATTAGAGAAAATATATTGTGATAAAGGGAAATTACAAACTTATTTTCACTTATAAGTGAGGATGCAATCTCCTAAACAACATATTAACAAGTTGAATTAAAAATTAATGTTTAAGTAATTCTTTAGTAAGAATTAGTCACTATATTCTATTCTTTTTTTGTTTTCTTTCCCTCACCCCTCCCTCCTCTCTCTGTCTGCTCTCCCTTTCCCCCATGCCCCACTGAGTCATTAATTGTCCTCATATCAAAGTTGAATACACAGGATTCATGCTTCTCCATTCCTGTGATGTTTCACTAAGAATAATGTATTCCACCTCGATCTAAGTTAGTACAAATGCTGCAAAAATCTCCATTTTTATTGATGGCTGAGTAATATGCCATGGTATACATATACCATAGCTTACCAATCCATTCCTGGATTGTAGGACATTTTGGCTGTTTCCACATTTTAGCAATAGTAAATTGGGCTGTGATAAACAGCCTAGTACAAGCGTCTTTATAATAAAAGTTTTGTTTTTTTCCTTCTGGATAGATGCCTAGTAATGGTATTGCAGGATCAAACAGGAGGTCTAGGTTGAGTTCTTTGAAGTTTCTCTATACTTCCTTCCAAAAAGATTGTATTAGTTTGCAGTCCCACCAGGAGTGAACAAGTGTTCCTTTCTCTCCACATCCACACCAGCATCTGCAATCTTGAGATATTGTGATATAGGCCATTCTTGCTGCAGTTAGATGATATCTCAGGGTGGTTTTAATTTGCATTTATCTAATAATTAGGGATGATGAGCATTTTTAAATGTGTTTACTGGCCATTTGTCTGTGGTCTTTAGAGAAGATTCTATTCATCTCTCTTCCCCATTGATATATGAGATTGTTGGTTTTTTTCTTATAGATTAGTTGAAGTTCTCCATAGTCCTGGTTATTAACTTTTGTCTGATTCAAAATATGCAAATATATTTTCCCATTGAGTATGTTGTCTATCTGCTTTGGTTGTTGTCTCCTTGGCTGTACAGAAGCTTTTCAATTTAATTAAGTCCCATTTGTTTATTATTGCTGTTGTTCCTATTGCCATGGCAGTCTTCCTCACAAAGTCTTTTCCCAGGCCAATATCTTCCAATGTTTTTCCAATTATTTCTTTGAGGATTTTTATCATTTCATGCATTAAATTCAAGTCCTTTATCCATCTTGAATCAATTTTTGTGAGTGGAGAAAGGTGAGGATCCAGTTTCAGTCTTTTACATGTAAATATCCAATTCTCCCACTACCATTTATTGAATAGGGAGTCTTTCCCCCAGTGAATGCTCTTGTTTATCAAAGATTAGGTGGCTATAAGTTGTTGGTTCCATTTCCAGCTTTTCTATACGATTCCAAGTATCTATGTCTCTATTTTTGTGCCAGTACCATGCTGTCTTGACTACTATAGCCTTGTAGTACAACCTAAAATCTGATATGGTGATACCCCCAGCTTTGTTTTTATTACTAAGAACTGCCTTAGCTATACGGGTTTTTTTCTGGTTCCATACAAAGTGCAGAATCATTTTTTCCAAGTCTTGAAAGTAAGATTTTGGTATTTTAATAGGGATGATGTTGACTCGGTAAATTGCTCTGGGAAGTATAGATATTTTAACAATGTTGATTCGTCTCAGCCATGAGCATGGTATGTTCTTCCATTTGCTAAAGTCCTCTGCTATTTCCTTTCTTGGGGTTTCATAGTTTTCTTTATAGATTCCTTTCACCTCTTTCGTTAGGTATATTCCTAAGTATTTCATTTTCTTTGTGGCTGTGGTGAAGGGAGTTGCGTCCTTAATTAACCTCTCATCTTGGCTGTTGTTGGCATATACAAAGGCAATGGACTTGTGGACATTGATTTTATATCCTGAGAAATTACTGTATTCTTTGATGACTTCCAAGAGTCTTGTAGTTGAGTCTTTGGGGTTCTCTAAGTATAAGATCATATCATCAGCAAAAAGGGAGAGTTTGACCTCCTCTATACCCATTTGGATGCCCTTTATTTTCTTGTCTTGCCTAATTGTATTGGCTAGAACTTCCAGCACTATGTTGAATAGTAATGGCGACAGAGGAAAACCTTGTCTGGTTCCAGTTCTAAGAGGAAAAGATTTTAGTTTTACTCCATTCAGTAAAATATTAGCTGTGGGTTTGTCACAGATAGCTTCCATCAGTTTCAGAAATGTGCCACCTATACCTATACTCCTCAGTGTTCTAATTAGAAAAGGATGCTGGATTTTATCAAATGCTTTTTCTGCATCTGTGGAGAGGATAATGTAGTCTTTGGTTTTGCTTCTGTTGATATGGACTTGCAAATAATGTTTATGGACTTGCAAATATTAAACCAGCCTTGCATTCCTGGGATATATCCTTGCAAATAATGTTTATGGATCTGCAAATATTAAACCAGCCTTGCATTCCTGGGATATATCCTACTTGATCATGATATATGACTTTTTTGATGATAAGCTGTAATCTGTTGGCCAAGATTTTATTGAGAATTTTTGCATCTATATTCATTAGTGAAATTGGTCTGAAATTCTCCTTATTAGTTGAGCTTTACCTGGTTTTGGTATCAGGGTGATATTTGCTTAATAGGACATATTGGGGAAGATTCCTTCCTCCTCAATTTTTTGGAATAATTTCTATAGTATAGGAATAAGCTCTTCTTTGAAGGTTTGATAAAATTCTGATGTGAAGCCTTCCGGACCAGGAAATTTTTTTGTTGGGAGATTTTTTATTGTTTCTTTGATCTCAGTGCTTGATATTGGTCTGCTCTGGATATCTATTTCATCTGGGCTAAGTCTAGGGAGGGGGTGTGATTCTAAATATTGATCCATTTCCTTACATTGTCAAATTTCTGGGCATAAAGTTTCTGGTAGTATTCAGAGATAATCTCTTGTATTTCTGTGGCATCAGTTTTTATTGCCCCTTTATCATTTCTGATTGAGGTTACTACAGATTTCACCTTTTTATTCCTAGTTAGTCTAGCAAAGGCTTATCTATTTTATTTATTTTTTCAAAAAAAAACAAGTCCTTGTTTCATTAATTTTCTGTATGATTCTTTTGTTTTCAATTTCATTGATCTCTGATTTAATTTTAGCTATTTCTTTTCTTCTGCTGGGTTTAGGCTTAGATTGTTCTTCTTTTTCCAATTCCATCAGATGGCTTGTGAGTTTGTTGATATGATCTCTTTCTGTTTTTCAAAAGTAGGCTTCTAAAGGGATTTCCTCTTAGGACTGCTTTTGCTATATCCCATAGGTTTTGATAGTTTATATCTTCATTGTTGTTAACCTCAAGGAAGTTAATGGTTTCCTTTTTCATTTCTTCTTGCACCTTTTTTATTTCTTCTTCCATGCCTTTGTGTGAGGTTGAGCAATTTTTGTTGGAGTTGAGTTCCACTTTTAGTGCCTTGTGATCTTAAAAGGTGCAAGGTAGAATTTCAATTCTTTTCATCCTGCCAAGGTTTGTTTTGTGTCCTAGGAAATGATCAATTTTGGAGAATATTCCATGGGATGATGAGAACAATGTATATAGGTTATATACGTATAAGGTTAGATACCTTAGCTATCTTTGGGATGGAATGTTCTATATACATCTATCAAGCACAGTAGTTCTAAAGTCTCATTTAAATCTCTAATATATTTATTTAATTTCTGTTTAGAGTATCTGTCCAGCTCTGAGAGGGGGGTGTTGAAGTCCACTGTTATTATGGTGTTATAGGATATCATACTGCTCAGACTAAGCAAGGCCTGTTTGAAGAATCTGGGAGCATTTAAATTGAGTGCACAAATATTTAAAATTGAAATATCTTCTTGTTGTATTTTTCCCTTAACCAATATAGAGTGATCATCATTATCTTTTTTGACTTTAGTTGCTTTAAATTCACATGTATCTGAGAATAAGATTGCAACTCCTTTTTTCTTCTGAGTTCCATTTGCCTGAAAAATTGACTTCCAACCGTAAACTGAGTTTAAATTTGTCTTTTGATATGAGGTGTGTTTCCTGCAGACAACAAATAGGTGCCTTGTGCTTTCTAATCCAATCAGTGAATTTATGCCTCTTCAGTGGGGAATTCAAGCCATTGACATTTATTAAAATAATTGATGTGTGATAGCATTCCATTCATCTTAATTTGTAAAAGATCATTGGTTAGTTTTGTCTTATGCATCATTGTGGAAACAAGGTTCTGTCCTATAATTTCTGGGCATTTACTTTGCTTAAGGTCCATAATTATTGTCAGTGTGTAGGACAGGTTGAAATATTTCCTGCAAAACTGGTCTCAGTTCCTAAATGTTTGAATATCAATAAAAGATTTGATTTCTCTATCAATTTCAAAGTTTAGCTTGGCAGGGTATATAATTCTGGGCTGGAAAGTGTTCAGTTTAAGTAGGTTAGAAATAGATGACCATTGTCTTCTGGCTTGGAAAGTTTCATTAGAGAAGTCTGTGGTCACCCTGATAGGTTTGCCCCTGTAGGTCAGTTGGTGCTTACTCCTGGCAGCTTGCAAGATCTTTTCTTTTGTCTTGACTTTAGATAACTTCATCACAATATGCCTTGGAGAAGTTCTATTTGAGTTGAGGTGACCAGGGGACTGATATCCCTCTGAAAGGAGTATGTCAGAATCTTTGGTGATATTTGGGAGATTTT